>VUQR01010357.1:23876-34826 GCA_015108515.1 Hemichromis elongatus | reverse complement strand
TAACCATTTGTCTGTTGTCTTTCCATAAGACCTCAGTTTAAACACTGTTACACTTTTGGCTATCTTATAGCTAAGCTAGGTGCCTGCGCAGGCAGCAACCTGAGCCAAGTGTATGGAGCACTGATTTTGCTTTTGCTGGTAAGATTTTCTTACGTGCTTTTGTTTTTATTTCATTTAGTGGTGGATGAGGTTACGAACCCCGCTATCGCGAGCTCGCCCGTGTTGTCAAGGGTGAGTTTAGCGATGCGGATGTGACTGGTGTCGTGGGAAGAACCAGTAAGTCATCGTTGATCAGTTCAGATAAAGCTGGAGCTGGAACTCATGCTTTGTTCCATATCAGATGAAACAAATCGTGAGTTCATAGCTCCAGCCTTATACTCCACCCTTCCCTTTATTGCGAGCTTGGATCATCAAAGTGCTTATCTCACGTCCTCCTTTATTTGTACTGCTGTTGGTATTATAGGTAGCTTTGAGATTGAAATCAATGGGCAGCTGGTCTTCTCCAAGCTTGAGACTGGTGGTTTCCCTTATGAGGATGATGTAAGTACTGTGCTTATAATTTTCCTCTTACATCTTAATTAGAAAAGGATGAGCCTTTGTCATTGTACACTTACAAGGAAATTGTGATTGCTCCACACCAGCTGTGCAGGAATGAAGTGTAAATAATAAGACAGAAGGAATAAATGACAAACAGAAGGGACACAACACAGACTGTGTTATTAATTAATGCTGTGTATTTCTTGGCTCAGGTCATGAACGCGGTTCAGAATGCCTATGATGGCAAACCTGTGCAGAAGATCACCAAAAGCCGTGCTCCATGCGTCATCATGTAAACCTCCCTACGGCGCCGTAACAGTGCAGCTGTGGTTTACACACCCAGAAGAAAAGCACTAGCAGTAAACCAAACTCTGCTCTGCCTCATGGCTCCTCTCTCTGTTCCCATAGTGGTCCTCCAGGGTGTTAATGATTACCGTAGCTTCAACTATTAAAGGTTATGGTATGATGTATCTGTCCCTGGAGTTCCTTCATCATAGGAGCAAAGACAGGGAGATGATGTTGCAGGTTATTTTAAGGGAGTTCACCTTTTTATCCTATTGCCTGTCATTTTCTACCTGACTAGTTTGTTCATCATTGTTTGTTTGTTTTTTTGTTTTTTCTTTTTTTTCAGATGTAGTTAAACTTTCAGGAACAATACAAATGGAAACACTTAAGCTCTGCAGCACGCTATGCATAACGATTTGTCACTTAAGCATTTTTATGACATTTCATTTTCATAACGTAGTAATTCCCTCTGCTGGTTTTGAATAGTATTGCAATGTCATATTTGTGGTTTGGTGGCTGCAAAGGGAATCTTCACACTTAATACATATCAAATTTAAAAGGAGTAAAACATTAAAATGATTGGATTTAATGATGCTAACGTGTGCAGCATCTGAGCTCAGCCAAGTTTCTGCTTTTAATTTGTTTCAGTAAAGTACTTTCGCATGCGATGTGTGTGTTTCTGAAGGCTGTCACCGGCTGGTCTGTGACGCTCACGTACTAGATGCAAGCTCATATTCCATAAATCCTTTTGCATTGTTTTCTGACATCAAAACTAGAGCAAGAAATAAAAGAAATTTTTCTTTAAGTACTGGGTGTGCCGCTTTTTCATAATTAAAGGTGTCTTGTTACCTTGCGTGTATGTGATTGTTGTGCTCACATGTATTTGGTTGTTGGAACTGGTAACATGCAAAACAGGTTCTCCTCTGTGGGCCGAGGCTGTCAACCTCCAGAGAGCATCGCACACCAGCTGCTCATTATTTTACAGCATGACTTCAGCAGGCTTTTCCTGTTTTGACTCTGCACTCTGACAGACATGGCTGTAGGGCTACATCTGTTTAGGGTTCCTCACATAATCACTTCCCCGTTTTCCCGGTTTCTACTTCCTGTTGTTATGCATAAAATTGTTTTGTCCTTTTAATTTTCTCTCACCTCAATAGAAAAAATGAAGTAATGACTTATTTAACACTACTGGGCAGAACAGATGAAACCTGGAAGAACCTTTAACTCAGAAATGTAGCCTAAAGAAACTGAAGCAGAGAGAGAGGAAAAAAAATAAAACTTAGTTCTGAAGTAGTTTGCCATACTTTTACACTAAGGGGCGCCAAACTCAACAAAGACTGCCATCAAAAGTATTTTGCCTCTAGCGTACCCTCTGTCAGTGAGTGACACCCTGAAGTCAAACGCAGCGAGAATTCAAATAAGGAAACTGCTTGTCTTAAAAAGTCTTGCAACCTTTGAGGGGTTTTTTAAGCTATAAACTATGTTTTTATAGATAAAAAGTTGATGCTATTTAGATACTTGAGCAGCTCTGAATGCATTTTCAGGTTGTATGCAATAAAGACACACTCCATCAATAAGCTTATAAACCCACAGAATCCAAACTAAATGTGCTGAAAGTTAATGTGGGGCCTCATTTTGGGGGATTTTTAGTTTTAACAAACTTTAGAAGGCAAATGTTAAATAGTCAATAATGTAATAATTAATTTAATCATAAATATGATCAGGCTATCAATATTAGGCTTTTATTTTGAAAAGAAATACATTGAAATGTTTTACTGCTTTTTAATAAGCAATGGTATTCTGTGTAATCAAGTGTTGAAAAGTTTGTCTAGGTGTGTCTTTGGTGTTTGGCTCTGGCCTGCAATGATAACTCCCATCTGCCTGCTTGTTGTAATCCTGATAGAGTTCATCTGTGCTGCCTTAGTGCTCCAATAAGGGCACTGAAAATGTGCAGTGCCTCTAAAGCAGGGGTCTCGAACTCCAGGCCACCAGGACCGGTGTCCTGCAGGTTTTAGATCTCACCCTGGGTAAACACACCTGAATCGAATAATTAGTTCATTACCAGGCTTCTGGAGAACTACAAGACATGTTTAGGAGGTAATTTAGCCATTTAAATCAGCTGTGTTGGATCAAGGACACATCTAAACCTGCAGGACACTGGCCCTCGAGGCTGGGAGTTTGAGACCCTGTTTTAAATTGTCACCTTCCACATACTGTAGTCAGCTGTCTGCACTCAGGTGACACTGTTTAACCAATTATGTGACTACAAAGACCAGATAGCACACTAGATGAATATTTTTCATATTTACTGTACATATGAATGACGGCTCACTCGCACATAACTGCAAACAGCTTTTTCAACATTTTGTTCTGGTTTCAACAAAAGTTCCCCTTCTGTGTTTTCTTTCTCCCTTAGTATATTACTAAGAAGTCCAAAAGTCTGCTCTAGGTTATAGATTTTACAGATTTTTAAACTGCTATTATGAGGTTCTCTTCCAAGTCTATATCATTTTTTATTTCACATACTTTTACGCCACCACAAATTGAAAGTTTCTCAAGGTTTTCTAAAGCTCCCCAAATGTTTATGAAAGTGTGTTTTGGGACACACGTTCATAATTCAAATAGCTATATGAAGCCAGGGAGTGTCTGTGTACTGTATGCCTAGAAACATGGACACCGCAGATAGCTTGTACAATTGCTGATAACAGTGCCACGGTGTCTTTAGCTGGGGCCCACTTCCCTCACTGTGGAGTATATTTATGTATTTACTCTCACACACAATTATTATTCCTTCAGTACCAGGTCATCAACCAGGAGTTCACAACCCACTGGCCATGGTGCCAAGAGCAGCTATAAAATCATAATCATTATATTCATGTTTCCATATAGAAACATGAAGGCAATTTAAGCCTGTAAAACAAACACATTGTTGCCAGTACTCCTGCCAGTGTTTCTAGACTCTCATTTGAAATCAGTCACTTCTCACAAGGTTCAAAAAAGTGTTCCTGCTACTGTTTAAATTTGCCTTTTATCTGGCCAGCTGGTGGGCATGAAGACATATTTGAATCAGCTCACACTGTCAACTTAAGGGGCTCCTTGAAAACTTTCTACAGTAAAAATTACAAATTAAAAAAAGCTCTAATTTACACCACAAAACTGAATTTTAAAAATCAAAGTAGAGCAGATACATACACTTATTAGACATATGATTATTTTGAGCCACTGACTATGATGCAGCCTCAGATGACTTTGACTTTAGTTCTAATTAAGTTGTCTTGGTAGTTTCAGTATGTTAGCATTGCCCCTGTGCCCCTGTTAACACACCTCATCACTGTCTCTTTGTTCTCTTACATGTCCTGCATAACACTCACATGCTTGTCTGCCACTCCTGACTTTCTCATGTTGAACCACAGTTCCTCTCTTGGCACCTTATCATAGGCTTTCTCTAGATCAACTAAGACACAGTGCAGCTCCTTCTGACCTTCTCTGTGGTCTAAGGAGCTGTAAGGAAAAGGCGTCTGGACTTCTTTAGTTTGCTTGAAGACGTTTCACCTCTCATCCGAGAAGCTTCTTCAGTTCTAGGGTCAAATGGTGGAGAGTCCCATATTTAAGCCTTGTGGGAATATGGGACTCTCCACCATTTGACCCTAGAACTGAAGAAGCTTCTCGGATGAGAGGTGAAACGTCTTCAAGCAAACTAAAGAAGTCCAGACGCCTTTTCCTTACAGCTCCTTAGACTACAATGACCTGGATGACTGAGAACCTTCACAGACATACGACCTTCTCTGTGCTTCTGCATCAATACTCTTAAAGCAGACATCATATTTGTAGTGCTCATTTTCGACATGAAGCCATACTGCTTCCTACTGATCATCACCTCTCCATTTACTCTATCCATTACTAAAGCTCTGCACATTAACATTGTTCCTCAAAATCAGTACCAGTAAACTTCTTTCCTTAGGCATCCTTTAAGTTTCCAGGATTGTGTGTGTATATATATATATGTGTGTGTGTGTGTGTGTGTGCGTGTGTGTGTGTGTGTGTGTGTGTGAATAAGAAATTACAGAAATCTTCACCAATAGTCTTGGAAATCTGACCCCAAATGTCAATATGAAAATAAATATTCTGCCAAATTGCATCACAAACAAATATAACCAAATGAGACACATTCACAAAATCCAGAATTGTAGTGCTATGCTGTCAAACAGCCATACCACACAGAAAAAGCCACACTGTATTCATTTCCTGCTCTGAGAAAGAGGACCTTACCAACAGCAGTCTCACATGTAAAACTGGTTCAAATTGTTCCTCAGTACAGATATTTGAGATCATGTCTTTTATACAAAATTGATACAGGTTGTTTATTTTTTTATTTTTTTGTATGTACACTACGGAACACTGTCTAAATTAATGTTTTGTTTTTTTTACTACTTTGTACATTGTAAACATACTGATTGATAAAAATTTGATAACTCTAAACATGTTTTATATTTTACATTCGTTAAAGTAGTAGTAGTTGACAGCGCTGCAAACCCTTGGCCTTCTCTGAGTGAGCTTCATGATGTAGTCACATGAAATGGTTTTCACCTCACAGTTGTGCCTTGTCAGGGTTGATTTGTGGAATTTCCTGCCTTCTTAATGAGGTTAGGACCATCAGTTGTGTTGTCAGGTTGGTACAGAGTTGACAGCCGTATTGTCAAATATGTTAGAATTTGTGTTATGGCAAGAACCAATCCGCTAAGTAAAGAGAAACAACAGTCTATCTTTACACTAAAGTTGATTCTTTTTATCTGGGCGTAGTAGGAGGAACGTTTCGTCACTCATCCAAGTGACTTCTTCAGTGTCAGCTGACTGCAGGTTTCCCCAGGCTTAGATGATTGATCATGCATCAAGAAGTCCTAAGGTCAGTCAGTCCGGAAAACAGCTAAAACTTTGAATGTGTCCCAAAGTGCAGTGACAAAAACCATCAAGTGCTACGATGAAACTGATTCATATGAGGACCGCCCCAGGAAAGAAAGACTGCGAGGATGTTAACAGCTCCTCAGATTAGAGCCCAGATAAATGCCACCAGCAGACACATCTCTAAGTCAACTGTTGAGAGTAGACTGCGTGAATCAGGCCTTTATGGTCAAAGTAGCAGCTAAGAAACCACAACTAAGGAAAAGCAAAAAGCAGAAAACATTAGTTTGGACCGAGAAAGTCAAAGAACGGGCATTAGACAAGTGGAAATCTATGCTTTGGTCTGATGAGTCCAAATTTAAGAACTTCCACCTGCCGTGTCAGAAAAGATGAACAGATGGTCTCTACATCAGTGGTTCTCAAATTTCTTCATCATTCCCCACTTGGCAGGAAGAAATATCAAAACAATGACAGAAAAGCCAAGCTGCAACTTTATTTAGATAATAAACTCATTCACAAAAATTCCTTTGGTAATTTTTTTGAAACAAACAACTTTCATTTAAAACACCTATCTTTAAATTTGTCCCTAGACTGCTTATTTAGTCTACACCACTTCTTCAAAAAAGCTTCAAAAAGAATGTGAACATTCCCAGACGTGGAAAAATAAAGTTCAGTCTTAGTATTAAAAAAAGAAATCCAGAAACCTGTGAACAGAGATGGAAAATATATATAATTTAGTGAGAGCTTAATACTATTCACTCTTAGTGGCTGCAGTGAGCCCGGTTTTGACTGCAGAGCTGTGGTGGGGCGCGGTCTGCCGCGCGGTTGCAGGGGAGACAGACGCGCCTGAGCGGCATCCTCAATCACGTCTCCTCGGCTTAAAAAAGAATGAACTGTGTCCTGTTGTTCTTGATGAGCGTAGTCTGTAGCCGAAAAGCTGCAGCCGCGTGTGCAACTCGGCAGCTGCAATAAAGAATTGTACTAGAAAGTGTGAACATTTGGACGTACACTTCTTTATTGCGGCTGCCGACTTGCACACGCGGCTGCAGCTTTTCAGCGGATGCGCATATTATTAACGTAACTGCCGCTAATTTCTTTGTTTCGCCGTAAAAGTGATTCCAATTAGTTCCACGTGACTTTTCTGCCAGGTAACTTGCGCCCCACCTGTCAGAACTCTGCGCCACCACCACACACTTTAATGTCTGGAGCACTGTAACCAAAAATAATTTCCCCTAGAGATAGATAAAGTATTCTGATTCAGATTTTGAAGCAGGAGGAGATGTGATGATCTGGGCGTGCTTTACTGGTGACACAGTGGGGGATTTTTTTTTTTTTTTTCAAAATTGAGGACACCCTGAACCAGCAAGGCTATGGCAGCACCCTGCAGTTACATCCCATCCGGTTTGCATTTAGTTGGACCATCATTTATTTTTCAACAGGACAATGACCCCAAACACACCTTCAGGTCAGTAAGGGCTATTTGAACAAGGATGAGAGTCATGGCCAGATAGCCTGGCCTCCATGGTCACCTGACCTAAACCCAATGGAGATGCTTTAGGATGAAATGGACCACAGAGTGAAGGGAAGGGGGCAAAAAAGTACTCAGCAAGTTTCTCTGGAAACTCCTTCAAGACTGTTGGAAAACCATTTCAGGTGACTACCTCATGAAATTCATCGAGAGAATGCTAAGAGTGTGCTAAACAGTAATTAAAGCAAAAGGTGGCTACTTTAATGAGTAATATAACATTTAAACAAAGCTACATAAAGCACATTATATATTATACATGTTTTCAGAATTTTTTTTCATTTTACTATACTCAAGCTGGTAAATTTCTCTGAAGCACACATTCAGGTCATTATTTTGATCAGAGGTCATACAAATGGCCTTTCACTTCTAAAAAGTTTGGAGAACTCTAGCTAACGGCATAATATTTTACACCAACATCTGCAAGATTAGTAACTAACAGCACATTCTCCTCCAACCACAGTGTCAATGCCATACTTTACAGTTTATAAGACAGTGATCTTGATCCAAGATCTCATATTTAAGGCTGTGTGATGGGTGGCTTAATTTCAGACCCAAATATAGGACACGGGAGACAGAAATGACACCAAGGCTAGCTATAATGCTTATAGTTCAGGCCATAAACAAAGTCCAGAGCTCATGCATTTCAGACACACAGTCTCGAGCTGAGGCTTGAGCTGTGCAGGACCCAATGAAAGATGCACAGGACACATGAGATGACTGGGGGCATGGTAGCTTGAATTCATTGTCTGGGATGGTCCTTCATAAAGCAATCTCTGAGACTGTCTGCCTCAGATGCTAACACAGTTTGTACAGACTGAAGAACACAAAATAGCACAAATCTTTCTACATTCAGTTTCAATCCAGTAAAAGAACACACGGTTTTATCGCTCTCCCACTCAGAAAATAAAACACACAGTTTGTAACTTTGCAGACTCACAAAGAGAAAACACCACTTTATCACTGGCCCGCTAAGGAACTGGAAAGAGTCTTATGATTGGAATTTGCTGTCTCAGAGAAAACACACAGGATTAGTCAGTTTTACTCAAAGTGAATGCAGGCTCAGGGGGGCTGGCGTTGGTAGATGCTGGCAGGGATGCTGGCTTGGACACAGGTCACATATCTTAATACAGAACTGATACTGAAGCCTTCAAAAATGCATTTAGTTTATCAGTGATGACAATCACGTGTTCTGTTGCTTTAAGCGAAGGCCAACAGGAGTGCTTTAAGATTGCCTGTATGGTTGGTTTTACCCCAGAAGACTTGTGAACAGGAAAACGGTCAGTTTACTTTATGTGTTGACTGATAACTGCACTTGCTTTTGGACTTGCACTGCAGTAAATTCTCATTAGCAGTGCTCGTCCACAAGCTGTTATCACATGTTTTGGAAAAAAAAATGTTGTTGCTCTTATTGTTTTTGTCTCTTTATTAATCTGTTTTACACTTTTTCTCAGTCTGCCCCACATCCATGTGTCACTTATCTATCACCAGCTACCAGCCTCCACCGCCAGGCAACTGCTGAGGATGTTTCACCATGTTGATACCACATCATGTGTTCGAGGCACAAACCAGGTGAGCTTGAAGGCTGTAACGGGAAGAGTTGAGTTTAATCTGTTCACATCACATCATGTCACTCTGCCAACCCCCAATTTGAGGGAATCCCCAGTACGTAAACAAAATGACGTAGTGAGATGCTCTGCTCTTGATACTGTACATTGCCCCCTTCTTTACCCTCTTTGGCCCATGTGTGCCCCTTCGACAAGATGAAGTGCAGCTTGCTGTCTCATGCTGTCCCTGTCCAGACTCGGACTTGGTTCATGCTGAGAGGGCGGATCGGCCAAATTAGGGTTGGGATATCCCTGTGTCAAGGTGTCTGAGCCTGATAGCCATGTTTGTCTCTATCAACCCCCACCCACCCCCTGCCAGGTTGCCCCAACAGCCAACCAGAGGACCTGAAGGGTACTGCACCTCTTACGGTCAACGTAGTTTCAAATGGGTGTTCCCGCTACTCGAGTTTTCTCGCTGTATTTGTCTTTTCACTTGTTCTGGCTCATTTTGTCGTTGGGCTTGTCGAAGCTGACAGAACGGCTTGGCCTGTGATCGGCCTATTTCCTGTGCAGGAGACCAGGTAGGAGTACCTGTGTACAGGTAGGGGTGTTACCTCCTGTTTTAGGGTTCAGACACATTTTTTAGCATTATTGATTCACAGGGCAGGGGTCAAACAGGATGGATATCTGAATGTACTCCAGTAGGAAAGTAGAGTCAAGGTATTTATGTCTGTGACATGTTTGAAAGAAGTTTAGAGTGAAATCAATTCATTTGCTTGAGTAATTTTCTGGTAATCTTGTTGTTTACATTTGTTGCTTTATCTATCAGCATTTTTCTTGTTAAATGGAATACATGATAGAACATGCATGAAATATTTTGATTTTTATCCTTGTTTAAAATGTATATCACATTCTTATTCTGACTGTGTTTAATAATAATAATTGTCAGTGCTACCATGGAAAATATCTTTATCAGCAAATGACAACGCCTTCTTTTAAACTAACTAATGTCATTTGTTCCAAGAATTGCAAAATCATTATTCTGATCAGGTATAGAGTAGATGTGTAATATGAAGCCTTTATTCTTCTACTTTTGTCTAACGACAAATATTTTTGGTTGCGATTTATAACAAAAATTCAAGACTTGTTCGTTTGTTTGAAAACTTGAAATACACTACACTTAAATAATTTACAGTTAGATATTGTAATAACCACTATGATGTCTAAATTTTTCTATAATTTACAGTTCAATACCAAATGGTCAAAAATGTAAAAGTTATTACCATATTGCTGTTGAGGATAAGAGATGTGTCTTGCTGAAGGGTGTAACCCAGAGATAAGACTGTAGGGCCTTTTTTTTTCAGCTGTAACGTAGTTCATATTCTCAACGGCTGGTTTATTATCTGCCCTCAGCTGCAACTCTGACAAACCACGATGATATATGACGGATTCCTGCCTAAAAAAGATCAAAGCAGGTTTTACTGTGAACATTTAGTGAATCAAAGTATTCCAGAAATCCCAGCAGATAAAATAGCTGTCTTGTGCTTGGTCCATATTGAGGTGTCGTTATTTTTTATTAGTTACCCCATGTGTTTCTATGTGTATGTTCATTCATCCTCTTTCTTAGGGAATGCATAAAAGTATCTGAAAACTGGGAGGACAGATAACCCAACATCCATGGAAAACAACTTAACTTTTGAGGAGGTTGTTTGTTTTGCGATTTTACATCCATCCATTCATGCATCTAAAATCTATTTCACTTTTTTAAATCCATTGTCATCCAGCTTTTTCAATTACTTCTTTTACAACTTTGCTCATATCTAGGGCAGTGACATGTCGTATGAAGACAATGGCTCGGCCTTCCCTTCTCCAGTGACGCTGTGAGTTCCTCCTGCCGTCTTTAAGCAAAACTGCAGTCAATGATTATGTGGTGTCTCAGATAAGATAAGTGGGTCCTTCCCTGCCCTCAACTGAGAATGAGCATATTTTTGCCCCAACAACTTCCTCCAATAAAGTGACTGTATTTAGGTCCAGTTCTAGATCACACTAATGGTAATTAACCAGTGTGTCTGTTAAGTTTCCATCACAGAGTTAGTCTGTGAAGTTTTTAGCCTCTTTTGGTTAATTGTTTGGGGGGGGGGGGGGGGTTTCAACTGG
>VUQR01010357.1:7513-23856 GCA_015108515.1 Hemichromis elongatus | reverse complement strand
GGGGGGTTCCAACTGCAGTAGTCAGCTGCATTAAGTGAAAACACTCACATTTACTTGATCACAGTTTAGCAACAGACTAGCACATGAAGTTAACGATGCAGCTTAGGACATCAAATTAGCTAAAAGCAGAATAAATACTGAACATATCAGATGGTCAGAAAAATGTATAATATTTGTGTATTGCATGATACCTTCTGGATGTAATACATGGACAGCTGCTTGCAATTACACTGCCAGCCTAACGCCTTGTTGGGCTACTCTAAATAGCCAAAGTTTACAATTGTGTTTAATTTAAGTCATGTAGAAAATAGAGGTCTGGATGCCTCTTACAAAAGCTCACACAATGACAAATGTAAATGTAGTGTTAGATAGTTTAAGTTTAAAGGTCAGCCGTCAGATACATAGCCAATCATCGTTACCTAGAAAGCAGCTAAAAAATTAGTTAAGCAAGCCTGTCATCTTGTGGCCATTTTCAGTATGACACTAATGACAGAATTGAACTGTTGTGAATGGTTTGATTGATTTAATCAAGGAGAGACACGTACTTTGACTAAAGCAATCAAAGTGAATTTATCTAAAAAACCTAAACGAGGTGTTGTATTGTTTTTTTTATTTATATTTAATCACTTTATAAAATGTAAGACCAACTGCTTGCTTGTCTTTATGACTTGTCTGTAAGACTTGCTGTGATGTCAGAAAGTGTATTTGAGCAGAATTCCTGATGATCACTGATCTTAAATAGTGTTTTCCTTTGGTGCTATCACTAGGACCGTACCAGGTCAGAATGAAGACTTTGACCTTGAAAGGGGGAGGGAGGAGGTGGAGGAGGATGAGCCATCTGCGGGGCCCATCGTCATTCCCAGCAATTCAGAGGGTAAAGTCTTTTTAAAGTCTGAGTTTTGTCTGTCTGTCTGTCTGTTTGTGTTTTCCGTTTGATTTTATATATCTATGTACAAATCCCTCCTCTGTCTTTTTATTTCAGCTTTTCTGAACCTGAATACCAATGCTACAACAAGAGGGGATGCCCAAGTTGGTTTACAGTTTTGAATGCTTCAAATCCACTATTAAAATTCACCAATGCAATGAACTAATCACATTGAATTATCACAGGCCTATGTGGAGCTGAATGAGCTTCAGGGAAACGTCTGGCAGGAGACTGGCCGCTGGGTGGGCTACGAGGAAAACTTTAACCCTGGCACAGGAAAATGGGGTCCTTCTCATGTCTCCTATCTCACTTTTAACAGCCTGTTCCAGGTCCGCAAGGCTATGAGTACAGGTAGGTTTGGAGCTTTACATCTACACAAATCAGTATCTATATTTGATTCAAATCAAACTTTAAAACAACATGTTTTACATTTGCCAAGGTGCTATTATCCTTGACATGAATGCCAGCAATCTGTCTTCTGTGGCTGAGAAAATGGTTGATGAACTGCTGAACAAAGATGTGATCCGTTCCCATGATCACGATGACCTGCTGAGAGTTCTCCTGATGAAACGCAGGTAACCCATACAACATATTTCTTTTTCAAGATGCCAGTGTCTTAAACATGACTGCTCATTTTATTTGTCCTTCCAGTCAAACTGAGGGACCTGTGGTCACTCCCTTTGGGGATATTCAGATGCAGACCTTTTCTGTCACAAAAAAGGTACAAATTTGGGCAGAGGTTATGCAGATTAATATCTGTGTCTTTATAAGGAAATTATCAAAATCTTATTTATTGGTCAGTGTAGTAGAGTTGACATGTTTTACTACTTTAACTTGTTCTCTTTGCAGAGAGACAGCTCTGACAATGTAGAGGCTTCAATTATCCTGTCAGGTATGCCGAACCTTTCCTGATTTCCCATTCATTTATCTCCAGTAGTTCTGGAGGAGATATATCAAAATGTGCGTGTTTCCCACAGGAGAACTGGACTTCCTGCAGAAACCAGCGGTGGCCTTCATCAGGCTGGGTGACTCTGTGGTGATGGAATCTGTCCTGGAGTCTTCTATCCCCGTTCGCTTCATATTTCTATTGGTGGGCCCCGGCCACAGCGGAATCAACTACAGTGAATGTGGTCGTGCCATGGGTGCTCTGCTGGCCGACTGGGTGAGAGAGAAGACGAAGCATGACGTTGTAGAAATTGGGCAGTTTAATCAGAATAGAGGACACTAACTTTGTTTGATTTCAGGTGAATAAAAACGTATATCTCTCTATGTCTGTCAGGTTTTCTGCCTGGAAGCTCACTTGGCTAAGACTCCGAAGGACATCACAGATGCCATCGCAGACTTCATGGACTGCAGCATTGTGATTCCTCCCACTGAGATCCAAGAAAAGGCAATGCTGGACCCAGTGATCGACTTCCAGAAGAAACTGTTGAGTGAAAGACTCCGTTCCACTGACCCCCGTCTTGCCTTTGGAGAAAGGCTGAAAGGTCAGCATACAACTGAGATAAGAGGCTCCCATTTAAAAGTGAAATCTACAAAAACCTACAATATCAAAATGAGCCAATAAGGTTTGGGGAGTCATATGTAATAATGTGAAACTCCTTTACCTTGATTTTATTTTATACAGTAACAGGAAAAAAACATGCACCAAAAAAGTTAAAATTAGAAAAAGATTTCTAAAAGAATCTCATGCTTTAGGAAGGATTGAAGATTTTTGGCAATAAATAAAATTTATTTGATTCGTTTATTTCTCTAGCTCTGCAACCTCCACCGGGGCCCAAGGAGGATCCTCTGGCCCGAACGGGCTATCCTTTCGGTGGCATGCTGAAGGATATCAAGCGCCGTTACCGCCACTACATCAGCGACTTCACAGACGCTCTGAACCCTCAGGTTCTTGCTGCCGTCATCTTTATTTACTTCGCTGCCCTTTCTCCGGCCATCACCTTCGGAGGGCTTCTAGGTAAAAGACAGTGAGATTGAGAGAAACGTGCTATTTTTGCATTCTTAACTCGTTTTGGAAATTTGTTTTGTTTTATTAATATTTATCGGTATTGTCTGCACACAGCTGACAAAACTGAAAAAATGATGGGCGTGTCAGAGCTTATGATCTCCACTGCGGCCCAGGGTGTCTTCTTCTGTTTAATTGCCGCCCAGCCAGTCCTTGTCATCGGCTTTTCCGGACCATTGCTGGTGTTTGAGGAAGCTTTTTTCGCTGTATGTAAAAGTTGTTATATGTCAGAACTCAAAAATTCAAGTTTCTTAAAGGCTGCTTTTCAAAATTCCTTTCCTTTTTTCCTTTTTTAATAGTTCTGTAAGATGCAGGGTATCGAGTACATTGTAGGCCGCATATGGGTGGGTATGTGGCTGATAGTGATCGTGGTTCTCATCGTGGCAATGGAGGGCAGTTTCCTGGTCCGATACATTTCCCGCTTCACCCAAGAAATCTTCTCCATCCTCATCTCTCTCATCTTCATCTACGAGACCTTCAATAAGCTCTTTAAGGTTTCCTCATGTCGTTCCTCGACCCGTTTTACACCAGAGAGATTATTTTGATTACTGTAACTGTCTTATTTGATATATCTTCTTGTTCTTTGTCACAATTTGTTTGTGCATGTACAATGACAGTAAAGGTCTATTCTATTCTATTCTATTCCTTGTCTTTTTCAGATCTTCAAAACCCACCCTTTGATCCTGAACTACGAACATCTGAATGATACACTGGACAACCCTTTCCACCCAATCATCAAGGAGAATGTTGTGCACCTTGACGATGGCAATGTAACAGTTCATGAGTGGGAGTATGAAAGGCCATACCCCAACACTGCCCTGCTCTCTATGTGCTTGATGTTTGGCTGCTTCTTCATTGCATACTTCCTCCGTCAATTTAAGAATGGCCATTTCCTTCCTGGCCCGGTAAGATCAAGTCTTGAACAAACGAACACTTTATTTATTTAGTTAGTTGCTGTGAAGCTGACCTTTTTGTGTCCTTTGCTCTCTTTCTCGCTAGATCCGTCGTTTGATTGGAGATTTTGGAGTCCCCATTGCTATCTTCTTCATGATTGCAGTGGATATCAGCATTGAAGATGCTTACACTCAGGTGAGTGTTGTGGAATGAGCATATAAAATTTTTTTTTTTTTTTTTTTTAAAAGTACCCATGTCTTTGTGTGCAAATAATCACATAGGCACTGTTTTATAAATCATTTAGTGAATATTATCAGCAGCTCTTTACAGACATTTTTCCTGTCTCAAATGTGCTGTAATCAAACCAATACTCAAGAAAAATAACATATAGGTCTATAACATGACATTATAAACCTATTTATGATATTTCTTTGCTCCGTTAAGTATTTTTTAAAAATCTAATTGTGTATTATGAATTAAATGAATACCTTTAACACAATAGTTGGGACACATACCGATCAGGCTTCAGCACAAATGTACTAAGTATAACTGATGCACAGTTGCATTATTTGATTTGCTTTAATGATCTGTTCACAAATTAATAACTTTCACTGTTCACATTACCTTCTGGACATCTGAAAGCTTTTTTAGAACTGAACAGAAACTGCACAGAAATATTTGTTGTTGGTCCAAAAGGTCAGAGATAGAAACTTTAATCTCTGTATCTGAAACAGAATGAGAAACCTTGGCACTATTTTGGACAGTGATCTCAATTTTGAAAATCATATTAGTGATAAAGTCAGATGTACCACTTGTAAAATATATGACTCTGTGAAACTGGTCGTTGCATTTATGTCAAGCAGGTTACACAACATTAACGCTCTATTTGCAGGATTATCCGGATCATCAGTAGGACTTCATCTTGTTCAGATAGCATCAGCCAAATCTATTATATATCTGTGGAAATTTGAACATTTTACCCCAGTATTAAAGTCACTTCATTGTCCACCAAATTCATATCTGACATGCTCAATGTCTGTAACCCAATTACACCTATATGGTCATCAGGTGCAGATCTTTTAAACATTCCCTAAATTAGATGGAAATGTGCCGTTCTTGAGATCAGTTAGAGCTGTGTATATATTTAAAGACAACCCTCAACACTTTCTAATTTCACATGTTTAACATTCTTAAATTTATCTTTTTTAAACTAACCAGTAGAGAGAAAGCAAGATAATTTGCCCCCTCTACCTCTGTCCAATTAGCATGCATTTTCTGAATCCAACCAGTTCTCAAAATGTATAATGGAAGGCCAAATAATCTACCTTTAACTGTCTTTCTAATCAGCATCATCACTCTGTCTTCTCGTAGAAACTGGTTGTGCCAAAGGGTATTGAAGTGACTAACCCCAAGATGAGGGGATGGTTTATCAACCCCATGGGAGAAAAGAAGCCTTTCCCTGGCTGGATGATAGGCGCCAGCTGTATACCTGCAGTGCTTGTCTTCATCCTCATCTTCCTTGAGTCCCAAATTACTACGTGAGTGACACTTTATATAATAACAGTATTAGTTTGGGGGAATTTGAACTACTTAAAAAGAAAATATTTAAGAAATCTCTGTTTTCAATGTTCTCTGTGAATCCCAGGCTGATTGTGAGCAAACCGGAAAGGAAAATGATGAAAGGGTCAGGTTTCCACTGGGATCTTCTCATCCTGGTCACCATGGGAGGAATCGCGTCTATCTTTGGAGTCCCTTGGCTGAGTGCTGCCACTGTGCGATCCGTCACCCACGCCAATGCTCTCACTGTCATGACCAAGGGCCCCAAACCAGAGATAGAGAAAGTGATTGAGCAGAGGGTCAGCGGCATGATTGTGGCCATCATGATTGGTAGGTGCTGCCATCTACAGCAGCAATGCAGGCACAGCAGAGTCAGAGTGAATAACCATTTTGCCTCTTGTGCCAATACTTTTTACAGGAGTTTCTATTTACATGGAGCCTATTCTGAAGATGATTCCCATGACTGCCTTGTTTGGCATCTTCCTCTATATGGGTATCACTTCTCTAAATGGAATCCAGATGTGGGACAGGATACTTCTGCTCATTACTCCCAAGAAATACCATCCCTCTGATGCCTATGCCACCAGGGTATCTATTCAGCACAAATGCAGTTTATTTTATACTTATCAGCTAATCACAATTAATTTGTATGCGGTACACCTTCATGTTTTGAAGCTATCTCACTTAGATAGTTTTCCTCAGCATACAAAAAAGACCTCAGCACCAAAGCCTGTGATACTTTGTATTGTTTACAATTCTTAATCTATTTGCTATTTTTTCATCTCTTTGTAGCTTTGTGCCTCACATTTATGTCTTCTGTTTTATATCTATGTGATCTTTTTTTTTTTTAACCTTGCTTTCATTTTTACTCACTTTCCAAGACCTGTTAATGGTACATTTAAAAAAAAGCTAATGTTCACAGCTACTTGCATTCGATTATGTATCCCATCCTGCTTTTTCTTATATATCCAAGTCTAATGGTGTAAAAAAATTAACATTTAAATTTTCAATTAGTGCATTTCTCACTCTCTTATTTCTGTCATTTGTACAGGTGAGTACCATGCGAATGCATCTGTACACTCTGATCCAGATTGTGTGCCTGGCTGTACTTTGGGTGGTGAAGATGAGCACCCTCTCTCTGGCTCTGCCATTTGTTCTCATTCTGACCGTTCCTCTGCGCATGTTCATGACTGGCAGGCTCTTCTCTGCCATGGAAATGAAATGTGTAAGTACTTGTCTATATTTTTCGAATTCGTGTCATTTCATATGCAAATGTCCTTGTTGTAACCGGCTCTGCGTGTGTGTCGCAGCTGGACGCGGATGACGCCAAGGTGACATTTGAGGAGGATGAGTAGGATGGATCCATACTGCCATAAACATCACCATACCGTTCATATTCACATTTTATTTAGTGATGCCACTTCTTTGCAGATTCAAACTGTTCCATTATTATTTGTCTTTAAAGGGCATTACCTGACATTTATCAATATATGACTTCTGCATCTAAATTTGTGTTTGTAACCACAATAGAAAACCACAATATATTCCATTTCATCATCAAGACCTATCAGGTATTATGAATTAATATTTCGAGGTTTTAGGATCTCAGTTTTTTTAAGGTATTAGTGGCTGTTTATGTATTTAGATACAGCATGGCATTTTCTCTCAGGGAAAAAAAAATGTGGTGAATTTTGAAAATAAGAGATATTTTTCCCCTGAGATGTTAGACAGATCCATTTATATATAATAGTGTTATTTTCTTCTAATTCTCAATTACAGCATGGCTTTAATATCACAACAATGCAGTTAAATTGTAGTTCCGCCCATGTTATAATAATGTAATTTCAGCTTTGTTTAAGCTAGGGAAATATGATGTCAGCTCTTCAGATGCACACAAAATCAAATAATTTTGTGAGACTATAATGTGCCTTTTGTCTATAGTGTATCAGATTATTAAAAGAAAGTGTGAAGTTGTTTCTGAAGTTTTTTCCCATTTACTTTGTGTATTGTTTATGCAACAGTTTAGTCTTTTTTTGTTCAGTTGGCCTATATAGAATACGAATGCACTGTTTGTGTGTAAGTGTTTAAATGCTTTGTGATTTTAAATGAGATGTGCAGTGCAGATAGATTGTTGATGCTGAGATCTTATTGTTTGAATTGATTGTTATACTGGTGAAACTCTGTATACATTTTCTTTGTTGTGCATTTTATGTTGCCCATCACGTTTGTGCGCAAAACACTGTACATGCTTTGGATTTAACTTTATTAAAATAAAAAAATAAAGACAACCTTAAAACGCAGGTTTTCATAAACGCATTAACACAATATGTCACAACACATGTCAACATTTTACCATATTTATCCTGCAAGAAAGAGGAGAGGGCGTGAGGAGCATGTCTGCCACTCAGCTTCATGCTGCCTTCAATGATGTCGGGAAACTTCAAAGTCCTCCTGCTCTGGAAGGCACAGGGGACCTATTCTTAACCACTCTTAGCTTGAACTTTGGTAATAATATAGAGGGAATCATTAAACAGAATACTGCATTCTTTCTCAGACTAGTAAAACATGTTTTGATGAAAGACATGTCACATCATACATAGATACACAAAATACAAAACCGTGAAGTAGGAAAATACACCCTTTGATATGTATTTTTATTTCATTATCAGTTTTTAATAGAATAGAATAAACCTTTATTTGCCACGGATGAGAAATCTAGGTGTTACACAGCTCTTATAGCAAGAGGAATACAGACATAAGGAATCCTATACACATAACACAACCAAAATTTGTATGCATAAATAAAAATGTACAGAGATATGTACATTTTATACATATCTATAGATATGTACACAAGTGTGTGGTGTGGGGGGTATGAATATTCCTGGTGAAATATAAAGTGTACAAACAAGATGCAAATGAGTAGCAGCAATTAAAAACATATGTTAATTAAATGGTTAATTAAACCATTAAAAAAAGAATGATTCTAACTTTCAATCAAGATAAACACAGTTGGAGGGCTGATTTTTCTATTCCTTAAATAGTGCAACTGCTTTGAGGCAAAGTGAAGTGTGACAGAAATAGTTAAAATTCTTTGGGGAATATAATCACGGCAGGAAAGGGGTAAATTCCTTATTCTAAATCTTAATTTTAAAAACAGACGTTGGACACTGCTAAGTCCCCTGCCTCTTTACAATGAGGTTTTTTTTTTGTTTTTTTGTTTTCTATAGGTAATGTGACATTTTGTAAAGTTAAGATCAGCTCTATATGACTTATTCATTCAAGCGTGTCTTTTGACTGAACTCGCTTCGCATGCAAAGATGCCCGTTTTTCCTACACCATAGGAACGCAACACGGTTTAACAAGGCCGAGGGCCTGAAAGTCATTTGTTTTCCCTGAATCGGACTGCCTGGATTGGATGGCCGGGGGTTCCGCCCACAAACACACAAGGTGGAGTTGAAAAGCAAAACATGCTGGACCAAAATGAAGCTGTCAAACAGCCGCTTACAATATACAAAAAGAGGTTAGGAGCAGCGAGAAACGGCGCAGTTTCTGTTTAATAGACCTTTAAAATATTTATATTTTAAGTGGAAATCTTGTGTTTCTAAGTAAAATTTGTGAAGTTTCGGTTTTAAGTTGATATTAAAAAACTGAGTTAAGAACTTGAGGTGATTCAGCTGCATAATTTTTCAATCACCTGTAAAACGTTGGTTTTCATTTCGCTCTCGGTGACCCGATAAAGTATTCGGGCAGTTCAAACTTCGGCTGCAGATGTGACGGGGTCGGCCTGCGGGAGTAAAAATAATCGCCCTCGGTTGTATTCAAACAGAGATCGGAAAAAATGTGGAGGTCTCGGCGTAGCGAAATGGTTGGATGGAGAGAGAAGAGCTGCTGCGCGCTGAGTGGAGGGAGACGGCGAGTGAGATGGAGGCGGGGGGGAAGGACCATCTCTGCGGGGACTGGAGCCCAGGACCGACGGCGCAGTGCTGGCTATCGTTCAACCCTCCCCTTCTTCCTCCACAGCGACGCCGAGGCTCACGCTGAGAGACAGGTAAGCCAACACAACAGCCGATCGGTTTCAATATAAAATGCGCGTACGTGATAAACAAACCGGGGGGGAAAAACCCAAAACGCGATAAATATACATTTAATGCATGTTTTTGTTTTTCCGTAAAGCGCCTCGGTCGGTACCTTCTTTGTAGTAGCGAAATAAACCGACGGTGGCAGGGTACAGACGAGGGCGGCCATACCCGAATTTCTTGTCCCAAACAGCGGGGAAGGAACTGGATGTAAGACCCTGGGGTAAATGTGGTAAATTTCTTTTCAAAATACCACGAAAAACATCCATTTTGAGCTAACCCCTTCATTGAAACTCGTCGCTTGTGCTGTACAGGGAGTATTTGCGTAGGAGAATAAACGGTGGTTTCCGCGCCGAGACCTCCATGCGGCTGTTGGCGGAACAGCCAGCCGCCTCTCTCGGTTAGCCATCAGGGATCTCAGTTTAATATCTCACCGTGCAGAGACTCGCCCTCTCTCTCCCCCTCTCTCTCACTGGCTAGCCCAGAACCTCCGACGACCGAGCTCGGAGAACCCGCCTTCTTGCCCTCGCTTAAACGCTTTTGGATCGAGGGAAGGGTGTCTGCGACGCCCTGGCTTTAGTTTTAAGCTCCGTTTCTCTGTGTTTGCAGTGCGCCATTGGACCTTGTCACGGTAGGTTTCCTTGTAGAGCAGAGCTGAAGCATGGCGGACCTGGAGCTGTTTGTCGCGCCAGAGAAGCTTCTCAGCCGCGGTTTGTTAACATGTTTCCTCGGAGCTTTCGCTAACCCTTTTAGATGCCGTTTATTGCTACAATGCTGCAACCGGAACTGTGAGCAACTACTGTTAAAATGAATTTTGGTTTAAAAAAAAAAAAGTCAGTTCGGTGAGATAACATTTGGCCGTTAAAAAACATTTTCCATTTTCTTCTTTCTTCCTGCGCCTCCGCAAGTCTTTCCATCCAGCCACCACGATATTTACGGGCATTTTTACGAGTTGTTAGTCATCCCTCTCCGCTAAATTTAAATTAATTGTTTTTTATTATTATTATTAACGACAGCTAAATAAATAAACCGTTACGTGATTTAAATGATTGGTTGTAAACAGCAGCTAACGTTAATGTGGTCCAAGTCTACTCCGCAGGACACGAAATTGTATTTAGATGCCAACAAGCCTAAAGCCTTGTATTAAATAACCTTTTAAAAGGCATAGCTAATGATATTGAAGACAATGTCCCAATTTTAGCCGCATTTGGTGTAGGAAATCGTCCTTGCTCGTGTAATGCCTCAACACTCGAATTTATATCGCCCATATTGTAATAATAATGAAATTTAAGGTAAATTTTATGTTTCGAGAGTTTCCTATATACAATGTGGCGGTCATTTAGTTCCAGAAATGGTGAAATCGATCGTTTAAATGTAGCTAGGTCACACGGTGGACACCACATTGAGCTGGGGCCATCAAGGACAAGATGAACAACGAGCAGCCGCCATCATTGGAACACAGCTCGGTTACGCCTCGCTGAAGAATGCTCTGGATTTTGCTAGCAAATCCCACTCTGAAACGCCTGAAACGTGAATAAAATCGGCCTGCAGATAACCACAAAACACATTTGTTTACTGTAAACGAATGATAATTTCGTTTTCATCGCTCCGGTCTCAGTTAACATTACGAGGAGAAGATTATAGGTTTTGCGTGGCGGAGCTAGATCGCCCAACGGTGATGAGGCGCCTCTGTCGAGTAGCGCATTTGGCTGCAGTGCTTCCAAGCTACCATTCCCCTTTCTCGGAGACCGAAAGCAGATCCCTCGTCCGTGGTCAGCTGGTCGCCTACAGCTGCCCGTCCGTCCACGTCCATTCGCTTCCTCCTTCCGTGGATCCTCCCCAACCTCCGCTCCGACAGAAAATCCTCCATTACTGAGCGGACCAGGCGAGAAAATGGTCGCTCCTGTGTGTCCACGATACTTTTGTTGTGGAATAAGGACAGTACTAATACGCCAAATTCCGGTTGGCAAAATTTGCTCGACGGAGACTCCTGTTGTCGTAGCTAGATGTGCTAGTTGAAGCCCTCCGCAGTGTTATTTGAGATTTGAAGCCGTCACAAGCAATAGCCTATGTCTCACCATGTAGCGTAAACGTTTAAGGGGCGGTGTAATGAACATAAACCATTATGTCGAGCCAAATTTAAATTTAACCACTTTGAATCGTCATTATTACTTTTATATGAAGGATTAGCCACTTTAATTAGTAATTAAGCCCATTTATACAAATAAGAGAAAATAACGTTAATTACTATTTTTTTTAAAGAATACGAGCCTTTCTGGTTAAAGGTAATAAAACACGAATATGTATATTATACACTGCTGATTGGTTTTTGATTGAAGTCTTTACATAAAAGATATGCTTTTAAATAATTTTATGGGGTTTTTTTTCTTTCGTAGATTCAAGACAGAATATCCACAAATGAATGGAGAAATGGAGGCAACGACACAAGACCAAGGTAGGTTTTTGCAAAAATCGGGTTTTTCTGAACTGAGTTGATTTGTAGATTAATGATAGCAGCAAATTAAACTCGATTAATGTACTAGTTCTTGTAAGAATTACAGCAATTAAACTGAATATTTGATTCCAGCTAGATTAGAATATATGATGTACCAACTTAAAGCCAACACATGAATAGAATAGTAATTTTATTTTTATTTTTTTGTTTTTGAAAGAATACACAAAAGGATGAATAACAGAAAAGGATTTTTGGGTGGATCTATTTTTTCCTTAGTGATTCTTATGCGTCTTCCCCCCCCCCTCTCTTTCTCTTTTAACATTTTCACAGTATGGGCGCAGGATGACCTTTTAAGACTGCTGGAAGCCATGAAAGTGGCCCTTCCACAGAAAGACCTGACTAAATACAAAACGTCAGAGTCCCACCTGGACTGGCAGAAAGTTGCTTTCAATTCCTACACAGCAGAGATGTGCAAGCAGAAATGGCAGGAGGTGTCGAAAGAGGCGAGTTGATTTGTGTTGATTTTTCTCCCAAGTTAGATTTTTCTGCTAAGTCAAGTCCTCTGAGTTTCTCTGTTCTGTTTGTCTGCCAAACACAGATTCGTAAATTCAGGACCCTGACAGAATTGATAGTTGATGCTCAGGACTACATAAAGAACCCATACAAGGGCAAGAAAATAAAGGTGAGTTCACGTCAATGTTCACATAATTTATGGGCTACCGGTTGTGTTAGTGGAGTTCGAGACCTAAGTAATTCCGCCCCCTTTTCCTCCCACAAATACAGAAACACCCAGATTTTCCCAAGAAGCCTTTGACTCCATACTTCCGTTTCTTTATGGAGAAGAGGGCCAAGTATGCAAAGCTGCACCCTGAGATGAGCAACCTAGACCTTACTAAAATCCTCTCTAAGAAGTACCGGGAGCTGCCTGATAAAAAGAAGGTCAGTCAAAGACGAAAACAACCGCTGTTTTGACCATCAAGTTTTTTTTCCCAAGTAATATCCTTAGAAAAATGTTTTCTTTTCATAACTACAGAAAAAATATGTCGATGACTTCTTACGAGATAAGGAAACATTCGTGCACAGTATGATGAAGTTCAGGTAAGATGATTTACTACTTCATTTTTATTAAACTAGTCATAACACAGGGCATTAGGAGCCTTATAATACCTGCATTTAATACAGTTTTTTATGACGTGTAAACAGGGAAGAGCATCCGGACCTGGTGGAGAGCATGGCCAAAAAAGGCTCAAACGTACCAGAGAAGCCCAAGACGCCCCAACAGCTGTGGTACAACCACGAAAAGAAGGCCTTCCTCAAGCTGCACCCTGATGTGAGTTTTAGCTGCGCAACAAACGGAATGCAACTTTTTAGCTTCTTTCAGGGATTGTAACTTTTTCTGTGTGTCACCTAGGCGACCACCAAAGACATTAAAGACAGTCTTGGCAAACAGTGGACGCAGCTTTCTGACAAAAAGAGGCTCAAATGGATCTCCAAGTCGCTGGAACAGCAGAAGCAGTATGAGGTGAGACAAGAGTCGGCGTGCGGCTGCATTAGATGACAAAAGAAAGGTCATTTTTTAACCGTGGGGATTTTTTTTTTGCAATCTTCCAGGAGACGATGCGCGAATACATCCAACAGCACCCGGAGTTAAATATGACGCAGGAAGACATCGTAAAGTCCACCCTGACCAAGGCAGAGAGGCACCTGAAGGACAAATCTGACGGCCGGCCTGACAAACCTCCTCCGTGAGTCCCGGCTACAAATGCCCTCCCGACACATCTGAGGGAGGAGATTTGTGTAGGTCTCCGCCCTTGTGAAATATTTAGCCTCAACATGTGGTGTTCGAATGCTTTCAGAAACGGTTACTCGATGTTCTGTGCGGAGCTGATGTCGAGCATGAAGGACGTTCCCAGCACGGAGCGTATGGTGATGTGTAGCCAGCGATGGAAGCTGCTAAAGCAGGGTGAAAAGGACGCCTACCAAAAACGCTGCGAACAGGTGACTTGAGAACCATGAATAGGTGAGAGGGGAAAAGTGAATAAACAAAGCAAGTTCATCTAAATTGTTTTGTTTTTTCTTTCAGAGGAAAAAAGAGTATGAAATTGAGATGAACAGATTTCTCAGTGTAAGTCTCACAAATTGTTTATATGGTTGTCTTTTATATTTTACTGGGAGTGTTTCTTATATGTGGTTTATTTGCTGTGCGTCTGTAGAGTATATCAGAGGAGGAGCAGCAGCGGGTCTTGGGTGAGGAGAAGCCTGGTTTTAAGAAGGGCGCCGGAGCCAATAGTCCTGCATCCAAAAAGAAAAACTCTAAAGCAAAGGTGCGTCCCAGAATATATGCAGCGCAATGTCTGATATATTGTGTAGCAGTTAACGTGTTCAGCTAGTATGCAAAGGCATACAGGCAAGGGAAGTCTATGTGTGAAACTATTCAGACAGGAAGTCATTCGGTGTGTTTTTCAGAGATGCAGAAAAAGAAAACTACAGTGTTAACAGTTTAATAAGAATGTTAAATCCAAGTGTGCTTTACAGTTAGGTATCGATTTACCTGGATGCTTGGTGTACTGGTCTGATATTGTCACGTGTAACATGCAGGCCAATCCAGAAAAACCCAAAAGACCCATTTCAGCCATGTTCATATTTGCTGAGGAGAAACGTCCCAAACTGCAGCAGGAGCGGCCAGACCTTGCCGACAGCGAGATCACACGGCTTCTTGCACGCATGTGGAATGAGCTACCAGATAAGAAGAAGGTAACACGTTAGGTTATGGAACAGAAATGCCACATTAGGAGACTTTCAAGTTCAAAGGTTATTCTGAAAGTTGGATTTATTTATTTTTTTCAATTATTTTGTGATGTGCTGGATTTCTCTAATGATTTAGGAGAAGTTTAAACGCTTAGAAGCGGTCTTGAAGGCAGAATCTGAGAAGAAGGAAAAAGAGGACCGCAGCCGACTCCCAGATCCGCCCAAAAATGCACAAGACATCTGGCAGCAGAGTGTTATCGGAGACTACCTGGCCAGATTTAAGGTATCAACAAACTGCCATTCAAAAGAGGGGAAAAAAGACAAACTAGCAGTTGTATTTTAGCACATATTATTCAGAATAATAGCAAATCTTTAAAAAAAAAAACTCAGGTAACATACCCAGAAATGGATTTAATGCCAGTATGTGGTTTACAGAATGACCGGCCAAAGGCACAGAAAGCAATGGAAGCAACCTGGAGCACCATGGAGAAAAAAGAGAAGATTATGTGGATCAAAAAGGCAGCAGAGGACCAGAAAAGATATGAGGTTAGGACACAGTCTCAATAAAATCTCCTATATCTCTATGTGACACCAATGAGAGCTACATGTTGATTTACCGGTCCTCAACAGAGAGAAGTAAGTGAGATGCGCTCGCCTGCTGCTGCCATTGCCTCAGGGAAGAAGATGAAGTTCGAGGGCGAACCCAAGAAACCGCCGTCGTAAGTTTGTGACATTCAGCTCATCTGTGTTTCCTGATTGAGCCACTGTGAAGTTCTGACATTTTTTTTTTTCCCTTTTACTTTGACTCTAGAAATGGTTATCAGAAGTTCTCTCAGGAGATGCTGTCCAATGGAGAGCTGAATCACCTCCCAATGAAAGAGCGGATGGCTGAGATTGGCAGCCGCTGGCAGAGGTTACCGCTGAAGGACAAGGACCGCTACAAGAAGATTGCTGAGGAGAAGCAAAGGCAGTACAAAGTCCAACTGGAACAGTGGCTCGCTGTAAGAAGAATTTAATGGATGGTTGTTGTTTTTTTCTTTCGGTGGGGTGGGAGGCAAGATGTTTTTGAGACATTTGGAAAAATCTATTTCCATCTTTCCACAGAGTTTGTCTTCGCAAGAGAGAAACACTTACAAAGAATATAATTCACAAGTAAGGAGTGTTTTTGATTTGTAACAGCTACCATTAACAAACAGCTGAAACTGAGATGTGTCTTTGATATATTTTGACCACGATTATTTCCCATAATCATTCAGAAAAGAAGAACTACAGCAAAACCAGGAGGCCCCAAGGCAAAGGCCAAGAAATCTGTGAGTACAGACTTATTTCTTTGTTTATTGTCTTGGAGCTGATCCGTCAGCTGAGCAGAAACTTAAAATTTTTATAGTCATGTTATTAGCGTTAACTGAAAAGGAGGGAAAATTCACTTCTTTCAGGATACGGAGGAGGACGAGGACGATGACGACGATGAGGACGACGACGATGAGGAGCAGGAGAAGGCTTCTAGTGAAGGTGACTCTTCCAGTGAGGAAGATGACGATGAGGATGATGATGTGAGTGTTGTCTTTACTCAGATAAATGGGATCGTGGCAACCAGGGGTTTGAGTTTTCGCTGAAAATGTGTGTATGCATTTTTTTTTTTTTTTTTTTTTTTTTTTTTTTATTAAAGGGGGTTGG
>VUQR01010355.1:0-49494 GCA_015108515.1 Hemichromis elongatus | reverse complement strand
TAACATGCCTTTTGATTTTGTACATTTGGAAGGATTGTGAAATAAAAAGGCCCACAAAACCAAAATGAACTTGGAAGTCTTTTCTACAGCAGCTCAAACTCTTGACACACAATGAGACATAGTTGATCCATTTCATTGGAAATTAATATTTGGTGGCTTAATGTAAACAGGTGATGTATGTTTTAGTGAAACTGAGACTTAAGCAAGCTTCTGTTTTATTTTAAAGATGTAAAACCTGAGTTGAGTAATCTATTTTTTTCCCCCCCTCTTTAAAACTTAAATGCCAATAAATCAGCTCTTGGAGAAAGTCATCCCCATTACAAAAACTATAGATTGGCCGAATAACTATACATGTCAGTGCATCGACACTATTTTTCTGATATTTACTGCACCACTAAAAGGGTGTTTTGTTTTTTAAATGGGACATTTCCAAACCCTTAGGCCATATTACAGGTAGCTAATGCTAAAATCTTTTTTTTTCACGTGTTTTTGGCCACCATCTGAATCACTAACACATGAGATCACTTTATCTTTTCTTTTGTGTCACACCTATCTTTTATTTTTCTGTTGAAGATCAGAGAACAGCTGATTAAAGATGACCTTTAGTCCCACAGGTGGGAAATTTGCATCGTTACAGCAGTAGGAAGAATGAAGATATTGCACAGAATGGAATAGAATAAGATAAAATAAAATACTATGTAGAATAGAATAATATATACAATAGAATAAAATAGAATACAAATACAAGTGCTATGTATAACAGTAATAGGCAAGAAAAAAGTATTGATATAATATTGCAGCAAATTCCAAAAACCCTCTGGAGGGAATAAAGATGCTGATGGATTCTCAGACTTTTATTTAAATGTTTCACGTCAACAAACAAAATTTATAATAAAGCCAACACGACTAAATGCAAAATGCAGGTTTTACATGGGAATTGCGTTGAGTACGCACCCAACCAATAGGCGGCGACTCCCCAGGTGACGACTGTGAGAGAAGACTAAAGAAGAAGAGAATGGGCCAATCGGATTAAAGAGTAGAGAGGATTTGTCCGGGCATGTTCAGTTCCTGCACGTGCTGCTTCAGAAGGTAACGTGTGATATCTCTGCTCTTTTTCCACAGTATTTTCCCCTTCTCGTGTTTGTCAGCGTTCAGAAAAAAGTCGTTTATGCTTTGTAATCTATTTCATAGGCGTTTTAGCGGCACAAAGGAGCGTCGTGGCTTTTTAACGCGACTTCCCGTGGCCAGCTGTTTTTTGATTTTAATATAATAAAACTGAGAGACAAACCTTGTTTAAATACGTGGAATTTTCAGCTGAACATAGTCACAGGCAAACTTGTTTATAAGCGTCTGTTTTTTTCCGGAAATGTTACAGCCCGGCGTTTGATTTCAAAAGTGCCAAGCGCGTTTTTGTAAACAACACTAAGCTTTTATAATCTATCAAGGCCTCGACATGTCCCGATCATCCAGGCGGATGATGTTCGGATGATGGGTGCTTCGTATATACAGCCTGGATTGTATGCTGGAGTTATTATTTGATTCAGCCAACGACTAGCGAGAAAAAAGTTTAACTCAAACTTTAACTTGACACGGTCATCACATTTATGCCGCTAAGAAGAGACAAACACTGCAATTGTGGACGGGTTGTAATGTGTTCGTGTCAGATATGTGGCCCAGAAAGACACCCGTACTCCTGTATGGCCACGTGTCCAGAATATTGCGGCTGTAGAATCAAGATGTTCAGGGGTTGTCAAATACATTAGTCTGAAACAGTTTTTGCTATATTGACTAGTACATACATAGTACATGAAGTAAATACTGGGGCCATACCAAAGTGATTTACTTTCGTATAGGTGTCTAGTTTCAGGTCATTGAAAATTCCACCAGACCTGCTTCATGTTGCTGGTTCTGTTGGTGCTGTGTAAAAACTGCATGGGAAACATGGTGTTAGAGATTTGTGCCAGATGTATTCCTCGGATTAGCCAGGTTATGCTAACTGGCTAACGACTTGTCAGTCCCCGTGTACTGTGCATTGTAAAGGAACAGTTCATTAATAATTAAAAAAAAAATCATGTTTATATCATCTCAGTAATCTGCAGTTCACTATAAGCTACATTTTAATTATTAAACTTCTAAATAATGGTGATCGCTATCCTGATTTTGTGTGTTATTTCCTCAGCCATGACGGTAAACACCAGTCCACGAATCAATGATGGCGGCCTCATCAAACGGGAAAAAAACCTCCTCACATGGTCTTCTCAGCAATTATCGGTATCTGTGTAAAAAAGCTATGGTGCTCTGCGCCATGGAAAATGCAAGAGCAAGGAAGAGACTTCAAGAAAAGAGGATCATTGCCAACATGAAGATTAAAAGAACGGATACCCACCAGGAATCACGTGATACAAACGCATTGATGAAGAAGTCTAAAATGAGTGCTCCGGACCAGGAAAATCAAAGCACTTTGAACTCTGAAAGCACTGATGTATCCAAACATACGTCAGTGGCTGGAACAGCTAACCACCAATCTGTGATCGCGGCCCTCGGAGATCGCTGGGAGATGGATAGTGGCTTCTCCTCTGAAGCCAGTCCTCCAGCCAGCGGTCGAAGTTCGCCGTGCTTCAGCTCCTGCCAGACCACAGTGTTGGCGTTGGACTGTGAGATGGTGGGGACAGGGCCCGGAGGACGTTGCAGCGAGCTGGCCCGCTGCAGCATCCTGGACTACCATGGCAATGTGCTGTATGATAAATACGTGAAACCGTGTCAGCCTGTCACAGACTTCAGGACTCGCTGGAGTGGCATTCGAAGGCATCATCTCCTCAACGCCACACCCTTTGTTCAAGCCAGAGAAGAGGTACGTCTGAGTGTCTGTAGGCAACAGCGATGAATGATTCAACCTGGGCTTTATCCCATTAGAGCAGCGGGTTGAGAATGTAAATATGTTTATCATTCAAAAAAAACAAAACAAGGAAGTCATCATGGACAAAAAAACAAAACAAAGGATGGAAGAAGTGAACTAATTTCACAGAAAACAAAATTAAATGCAGACTGTATAAAGTGGAGCTTTCCTTCCACAACAGCACTACTGCAGTGCACGAGCACTTAAAATTTTGTCACTTGACTTCATGATGATGATGATGATGATGAGTTTAGAGCCCTTAGTCTGTCACAGGACATAATTATGAAGACTTCAAGGTACAGCTGAGAGAGACTGAATCTGCAAAGCAGGTTACAAATGCAGTGCATGACAGCAGAAATCTAACCCCTGAGTTCTGGGGTTAGAAAGTGGAAAGTTATTTGAATCTGTTACAGTTTAACAAAATATTTAAATGTTAAGTAAATTATGCCTTCCTTCTAGTTCTCTTACATGGACTCTCACTCTCTCCTGTAGATCCTCAGTATACTTGAAGGCAAAGTGGTCGTGGGCCACTCCATCTATAATGACTTTGAGGCACTGGACATGCTTCATCCGTGTCACATGGTCAGGGACACAAGTACGACGCGTTTCCTCAGCCGGTTGGCCGGTTTCCCCAGTAAATGCTGCCCCTCTCTTAAAACGCTGGCAAATAAGCTGTTGAACAGGAGGATACAGGTGAGCGTTTTGAGATGAGAGGATGCTCTACAATAAGTGATGAGTGTCTGTTTTGGAAAATTGTGACTTTCACGCCACAGCATCCTTCACTGAGATTATTTTCTGGTATCTGAGACTAGATAAGTTTTTATAAATATGCTCATGTAACTGTAGTTGTAACCCTGTGGATCCTGTCTCTCGCTCAGGTTGGAAAGCGAGGTCATTGTTCTGTGGAGGACGCTCAGGCAGCACTTGACCTCTACAAGCTGGTGGAGGGGGAGTGGGAGCAGGAGGTGCAGAACAAGCTGAGGGATGACGACACTCCACTCGAGCCAAGCTTCTCCTCATCAAAGCACTACATGCAGGACGAGTACTGGCCGGATGACATCGTTGCTGATAGCCAATAGGAAAAAAAGTAATAGTGGTACAGTGCGAAATACCTCAGCAGGCTCCTTTTGCGTGATGATGCTCGTAGTCATCAGAGCAGGTTCAGAGAGTTATTGGAAGTCTGATCTGAATGAAAAGTAATGTTAAATTGAAGGTGTCCTGAATCACTAACTTTAAAATTTGGAACAAAAACACTTTCTAACTTATTGCTTTTAACATGTTAAACGTGTTCAGAGCTTCTAACAGAAGATTTTTGTGGTTGTCTGCAGAAATGGTTGAACAAATTAGTCGTTCCAGACTTAAATGTATTTATGAAGTAAGCGATGGCGCTCTTTGCGTTTGAGGTTTGCAGTTCTCTAACAAGTATCTGCTTTTACTTGAAAAGTTCAGCTATTAATTGGAAAAGATGACATAAATGTGCCTGTTCTTGAAAACACAAGATGAGTGACTGCTTTTGAAATGTTAATTACTGCCTTGATAGAAACATTTGGAAATCACAAGTATTAGTATGAGCTGACATTGGTCATATAGAATGTTGTCGGCAGGGTTCGGGTTAGTTGAGACAGTATTTTGATCACCTCACATTGTAAGCTGCTCCTAAATGTCCTAATAAAACTGCTTCATGTTTATTAAAAAAAAGTCCCATTGTTTGACCGCACTTTATGAATTTCTCACTGTAATTAAAAAAAAAGAAAAGATGATTAATGCTTGTGAGGATGATTTTAGAAGTTCACAATGCAGACACCTCCAATGACTAAAGTCATTCCCTGATGATGAAAGACCTTTACTGTACATTCTTCTTTCAGGTTGGTTTTCTCATCAGTGTGTCACATCAGTTCTGGATGTGGGTTTCTGTTGGCAGCAGTAGCATTAGAATCAGAATACTTTATTGATCCCTAGGGGAAATTATTTAGGTTACAGTGCTCCAGACATTAACAAGACAGACAATACACTAAAGAAATACCACTGTATGTGTGTGTATTTGTATATATTAGTCCTTAATAAATAGCTGAATAAAGGAAGAACATGTGAAAAACAGGTGTATCAGTAAACGGTGTGTTAAGTGTATGAATTGTACAGAGAGATGGCCACAGGCAGGAATGATTTCCTGTGTCGTTCAGTGGTGCTTTTCAGTAACCTCAGTCTCACTGAACGTGCTCCTGTGGCTAGCAAGCATGTCATGGAGTGGGTGGGAGGTGTTGTCCAACATTGTCTTTATCTTGGACAACATCCGCCTCTCCAACACCACCTTAAGGGAGTCCAGCTCCATCTTCACAATATTACTGGCCCTACGGATCAGTTTGAGTCTGTTGGCATCTGCGACCCTCAGCCTGCTCCCCCAGCATGCGACGGCGTAGAGGATTGCACTGGCCACAACAGACTCATAGAAAATCCTGAGCATTTTCCAGCAGATATTGAAGGACCTCAGTTGCCTCAAAAAATAAAGACGACTCTGGCCCTTCCTGTAAAGTGCTGTGGTGTTTTTAGCCCAGTCCAGTTTATTGTCTATGTGTACTCCGAAGTATTTATAGTCCTCCACAATGTAAAAGGGAGTTTTTCCTCCCCTCTGTCAATAAGTGTTTGCTCATTGACGGGGAAGTCATCTGATTGTTGGGGGTGTTTTTTCTAGTAATGCAGGGTCTTTACATTATTTGGAACTATATTAAGAAAATTGAACTGAATTGAATGATGAAGCCGCTTAACCTGCTATAGAGTCTGTAAGTGAATGCTTGAAAATCTACTGGACTGACATGTCTTTTGTCTTGGCTCCCTCCCTTCACCCCCAATTAGTCAAAGCAGACGGCCATCGCTACCTGAGCCTGGTTTTCCAGAGGTTTCTTCCTGTTAAAAGGGAGTTTTTCCTCCCTACTATCGCCAAAGTGCTTTCTTACAGAGGCTCCTCTGATTGTTGGGGTTTCACTGTTTTATTCTAGGTTCTTTACCTTACAGTATAAAGCCCCTGGAGGCGACTGTTGTTGTTATCATGTGATCATCTGTGACTTTATCAATGAAATGAAATTGAATGAAATTGAATAAATATAATTTATAACCTTCAAAATATTATTTTAACATGTATTCAACATATAATCAGCAATGTAATTAACATATTTGCTAGTCATACTTATACAGCACATTTAGACCTCATGAATTGTTTAGTCAAATCCTTGAAAGAATGTTGTTTGTTGTTGACATCGTTGCTTTATGAACATAGTTTAATTACAATGGAACACTAAGACTGCATCTTGCAACTTATTCGACTGTTCTGGAGTGGATTGCAGCCATTTTTTAAGTATTAATGCTGCACGTCACCAGAAAGAGTTTTCTTTGAGTGACTTCCTCTGTTTACGATTCACCACCTGCAAAATCAAAAAGAAATGCATATAATCATTTCAGTAACTATAATCAGTCTTTTTCTTTCTTTGATAAAGTCAGAAAAAAATCGAGTTTCTACTAGTCACAGTCATCTCAGTCACTACCTTATTAATGAAGAAACATGAGTCGTAATCAGTACTAATCACTCCCTCCCACTTTAAGTTTCCCAGAAGTTATAGTATGCTTGTGAAAATGTATTGTGCAATCAGGTGAATAACCCACTGTAGAAGTATTTGGAGTTCCTCTAAGAACATTTTTTTCTCTTTGTTTTTCAGATTGTTGCTGGATGCTGCCTGCAGGTCTGTGGTCAGGGCTCGTGTTGACCGCAATCGTCATCGCGTTAATTTTCATCCTCTGGAGAAAAAAATGCAAATCATACGGAGCAGGTGTGTACGACACGTGTGTCGTGTTGGGCGTGTTTGCCACTTTTTCTCACAGTTGTTCTCATAACTGTTTAAAGTCTTCCTGAAGAGGCAGCTAAATGATGTGCGTGTAAGCCCACCCACTGGCAGTAACTGCTCATGCTTTAAGCCACAACAGTGAGATGGGACTGGCTTTGAAGTCTTACAGTTGAAGGTCAATGCTTATCTCTCTCAAACATGGCCTCCCACTGTTTCCTTGCAGTGTATTAATAACAAAACCTCAGTGAACGGTAATATCACATTTGCAGACTGGATGTTTTGAATATTAAAATATGATCTTGGGTTCATTCATGTAAAAATAAGTGTAATGTCTCTTTTTCTTTTTGAAACAAAAGGATATGATGTAGCTGAACTCTGACAAGTTAAGAAAGCAGCAGTAGAGACTGATGTTTTAGCGAACATGACTGTCTCAATGAGGAAACCACATCCTGTACATATTCAGGCTGACACAGTTATTTGGTATAATGTGACGCACTCTTCACGGGCAGACAGCTCATACTGAGAAACAATTCCTACGTATGTGGCACAGTCACACAACTTACTGTTTTGGCTTCACTTGTATTTCACTGACATTTGTTTTATTTCCACAGAAACAATGTGCTACTACTGGAAATCACTGATGAACTCACAGAATATAATTTTGTAATATAATTGTGTGCCGTTTTGCTAATATTACAGGAAGGTGTGTGTGACTTTAAAACGCACCACTTGTTACTCTTTGTACAGTCATGTTGGTAAAGTTTAAGAGTGATAAGGTTCACTTTGAGACAGTGATTTTGAGCCAATAAGAGCCTTTGATTTCATTACATAATGTCTGTATTTTCCACATATCTGCACGTGGATAAATCAAAGGCTTATTACTAGAGAAATTACCAAAATGCAAGTTTCCTTTTTCATAGCCACATAATATCCTACCATGAATGGCAGGATATTATGTGGCTATGAAAAAGTTTCAGTTTTATCTGCTGAGGTTTTGAGATACTTATCTTTAGGATTTTTACTGCCAACTCTGTACAGTAGATTGTATGAATATACTATATATGTTGGTTTGTGCAGCTCAAAGTTTCTTGCTATGTGTTTTTTTTAATATATGGTATAAATTGAGTTTCTCTTTGCTCAAAAAGTTTTGGTTTTTTTAATTTTACAAACACTTCAAGTTTAGTTTCAGAGTAATTATAGTTTTGAGTTTATTTTTAAACTGTGGGTTTTTATTATCATTTCCTGAGTCTCATGGCGTGCATGTTGTTTAAAACTGTTTGGTTTCGTTTGTATTAGTTTTTAGTGTTATTTTTCATTTCCTTTGTTGTGAAATGGTCAGTATTAGTCATGGGTTAGTTAGTTTAGAGCAGTTATTACAACACGAACAGTTCTCTCACAGTCATGTAGAAACCCTGGTCTCAGCGGCCTCGGGCTGGTTGTGTTGACAAACTGAACAAAGTTGACAAAGACCAAAAGTGGGGTTGTTTTTTGTTTTGTTTTTTAATCAGTAACCTGTTAAAGTCTTATGTTCTGTTTAGTCTCTGGAACTCTAACAACCTTGGTTTGCTTGTCTATATCTCAGTAAACAGAGAGTCAGCAGACTCAAAGAGCTGACCCAGCTGAGGACAAGTTTAAACAGATGATCCAAAGATAGTGAAGGGACACAATGTTGTGACTCTAATGACCAGCGGCTGGTGTGTGTTTACATAGAGGTGCTTTGGTCAGACTCAGCCAACTGGATTTTTGGGGACTTTTGGAGAGATTAGAGTGCCACCTAAAGGCCAAGAGGTGGTAATTATTTGTATGTTTTTGTGCATGTTTGTGAGCATAAGATTAAAATGGCTTTCTTTGTTTTTTCTGTGGCGTCTGTGTGACAGCTCGATCCAGTATTTGTGTTACTCCGGTAGCAGTGGTTCCCATTCCAGATGTAATGCATCGAGAGCTGCCTTCTTGCTGCGAAGAAACCTGCATTGAACCCGACTGCAAGTTACCAATTTTCAACTCAGGTGAAGAAACACGTCGACTCTTTTACATCATTTACACAAAATGTTACAGAATTGTTCTCAAACAGCAGGATTGAAGTTTGAAGCAAAGTCACTATGTGCAACAAAAGTGCATCAGTGTGCATCAGTCCACTTGTTTAGGCTGGAAAATCATTGTCTGTAAAAATTTAAAATCTTCAGCCGTATTTAGTATCTAATGCTATTTATAAAACCTTGATGACATGCTTAGCTTGTTGTGCAATATTGTCATTAATTTCACTATAATGTTTGTTTCTCAACACTGTATCTACTCAGTGCAGTACTAAGTACAGCCCCATAATGCCTAAAACAACTCAGTTATCTCTCCACACACTCTTTTTGTTCCTCAGCCATTGTTCTGCGATAGTGTTTGACATTAGAATTAGTGATAGTAGAAATACAGGAACAGTGCATGGAAATAAATCTCCAGTGATTTCAGTTTAATTCAACACCTAGGTGAGACTGCCTTGGTTGATTATTTAAAACAGTATTTCCCCCCCCAAAATTGTCAAAACATGTCATTTATTCATGTAGGGCAAGCCTGCTCCATCTATGCCGGGGATGTGAAACTCTTTTTATATCGCAGGCCACGTACAGCCGACTTTGATCTTATGTGGGCCAGATGGGTGAAACTACAATTTCTGTCATTGTGAAAAGTTTAACTACACATTTATTCATTGAGACAACCTAATATAGGACAAAGAACCACAATTTCAACAGTATGACTCATTTTTTTCTACATGGTAGCCCAAAGAAGTGGTGCTCTGGTAAATGAAGGAAATCTGTCAACATGAATTTTTGAGCTTTAAATGGGGGGGTTTTGAGAATCCGCATAAAATTACAGAACTCTGTGAATGCCCATGAGGGAGGATTTTATGGGTAGAAAAGGTCTAAAGTATTTTCCAAAGCCATCCAGGGGGCCAAATTGGGGTCTTTTCTAGGCCCCTTCTGGATCCGGGGCCTTATGGTTAACAGCCCTGATCTATGCGATACAGCACTGAAGCTGGATGCGATATGTTGTTCATTTACGTCTACAGTTTCTCGGGAACTCATTTATATTAATCTTATAAACATCACAGCTAGTGCAAAACTGCATTTCCAGTGAAGGATGGTCACACTTAATGATTTTATCGTTCTCCTCAGATGATCCTCTGGTCATTTCCTGCATACGGGACACCTTGGACACCAGCCTCCCCATAACTCCACTGAAGGCTTCCGTTTCCTTTGTGGAATCCAGTCACACGAATGGAAACTCGGGTTACTGCAACAACTTCTTCAGGTCGCAATCCGAGCCACAGGAGGACGAGTACTGTGGGACATAATCCACTGTAACAGCATACTTACCGAAGCTCAGACCCTCACTGGATTGGAGACAAAGCTATTATTTTCAAGACCTTTAAACCTTTTTAATACCCAAAGAAAGAGCGAGAGACTGGGATCTCTTTCTGGTCCTCTGAAGGTTGATTGATGCCACCTGCAGGACACTCATGAGAATTTCGTCTCAAATGAAGTGACATTTCTGTGTTGTCCCGACCACAGAGCCAACAGCTGAAAAAACACTGGTGATGTTCACAAGTGGAAGCAGAAGAGTCTGCAGTCTTTAGCTACAGCACAGTGGTGTCCTGTTTTCAGGAATAATCTGAAATGTTTTTTGTTTGTTAGGTTTTTTTTTTACTACAACAGGTGATAATAACAAACAGAGCCTGGTATAGTTTACTTCTTTAACAGAGGCTTTTTTTAAAAAAAGAAAAAAGATTTGCCTTCTTTATAGGAACAAATAGTTTCATTACTGACAAGATAGTGAAATAAGAAAATATATGAATTTTTTTACTTAGTAAATCTACTGCTAAACCTGAACGTTTAATGTAAACTGTATGTATTGAGTTGTCTAATTTAACTTATATTGTTCCAACTTAAGTCAGTAATTCAGATTTGAATGTTTTCTTTATGTAAATCATTATAATGTGCATGCACACAGTGATTCAAGTTTTCCTTTCTGCCAAGCAGCACACAGCAGTAAATAGTCTGCTTCAGATGAATTCGCACTAATGAAAATCTGCTTGTTTAAGAAGAGAGAGAGCTGAAAGCGAGCGCAGCAGGCAGGACTCGCGGCACCCACTCATTGTTTTTCTACATTTACCTCTACTTTGTTACTTTCTGTAAATGTTCAGGGCTGCAGTGCATCTGTGAAAATGGCTTTAGATATGAAGCAGCAGCAACACACACACACACACACACACTTTGTATAAATTAAGACACGGAATAGTAACACAAGAGATATATGACTTATGACTTCTTTATAACATTGTGCAATATGGGGAAGGAAGTTGAAAATGTTTACAGTCATTCTGCTCCACTGCTCTCTTCTCTTTGTTAAACCCATCAGACATATTCAGTTCATATTCAGTTTTCAATATTCAGTGCTGCTGATTATAATAAAAATGCTTTAAACATAACTCTTGTACCGGCTACTTTTTGTAATAGAATTATTCACTGTAAAATATTTCCTGTGACTTCAGTTAGCCTTTTTGAAGACTTGCTTGGCTTTGATGCCTTGAACTCTCATCTCCTGCAGAGAAAAAAAAAACATGCAGTCAGAAGGTATAAACGAATGGGGGGAATCAACAAGAACATTTGGCAAATTAAAGACGAGCACAAAACTGGGAATCTGTCCAGAACACCATTTCCACCCCACCTCTCTCCTTCTCATCCTTTGACCTCATAATCCGTCTTCCAGTCTTTCACCATCTATTCATCTGGTCTTTTCAGCCCGCTCCCACTTTCCTCCTGCAGCTCTTCATTAGTCCCTCCCTGTTCCCTTCCCCTGCTTTGTGTAACCTCTAAAACCCACCATTTTAAGTCTTGATCCTAGCTGGCATTTCTTTCCCAATTCACTCTTGAGTTTAGTATCAACAACACATTGTTTTCTCCCGACTGCAACAAAGGTATTAAAAAACCTTGTGAGAGCTTTTTATCAGAACAATGTGGATTGTTTGAAAACGTAACCAGTAATGAAAGATAAGCTATGAGCTTGAACTGTTTTAGCTCAAACGTGCCTCTGAGCTTCATAAAGACATGCATTCAGGCCCCCTCTGGTTCTATTGTGTGCACTCCTTTGTTAGGTTGTAGTTTGCCCTTAGGCACGTACAAACTCCACCGACCTCTTAATAAAAACCTCTAACAGAATTAGCCAATGAATAACTTCTAAAACTTGACTTATTTGCATACCCTCCCTCATTTAGCATATCAATTTCTTCACCACTTCCCTTTAAGCTTTCATTTTCCTTGTTCCGTCTCCCTCTTCCTTGCTTTCTCTCTGCACTGGCCTCTTGTTCCCCTCGTACATCCTTACCAAATGCAGCTTGTCGGCCTCCAGCCAGTGCGTCCAGCCTCGTCCCTCTTTCTCACCTCGTTGTACACACACCAGCTTGTCTCCGTCCCAATTTACTGTAGTCTGTGTAACCACAGAGATGCAGTTAGTGCGAGACATCAGCCAACTCAACACTTAGCCATACAGAGACAAGAAGCTTTGTGCAGGGCAGAGATGGGAGACTAATACAGTGATGCGTGAAAAGTCTTTAAAATATACTTCATTTGTTCAAAGATGTGGCCAAAAACATGAGATTTTGATACAAGTGGATTAAAGGTATATATTAAATATTGGTCACTACTTTGTTTGCTGAGAAAAATGATCCAATATTATATCTCTGAGTGAAAAATAAACAAACCTTTGCATTGTTTTTGCAACTACAAAAAATACATTTTAAAAATAAAAGTTTGGACTTTGATTACCAAAACATCTTCATTCTTCTTTGCCTCACTTTGATAGGGGGGAACTCATGAGTTTGAAGCCATTATCTTGTTGTATGACACATTCTCTTGGGGTTTAGTCCACTTTGCTGGCATCATTCAGAATTCATTGCTTCAGTATTGAGAAAAAGACATGACCTCTAACATTTATACACAGCTTGACTGTGGATTGTGGAGCCTAAACTCTTTAGGGAAGGTTTTAGCCTTTGCAGCCTGATGAGCATCAACAAATCCTTTCCTGAGGAACCTGGTCTAATTGGGCCGTGATGCACATTCGTGTTTTGAACATCTGAGCTTAGATTCCTGTACCACTCACACCTGATGATTATGCAAAGCTCTGCCGCATCACCTAATTTCACTTTGGCATTAGTTGCAAATCACTTACACGTTTTTCCACAGTTGGTTCTTTATATCCGGTTTAAATGCTTATGCGTCAGACAGATTTATTTAGAAAATCCTTGGACCTTTTCAAAATCATCGTGGCGTTAATGTACACCCCTGCACTTCTTAAGCCCTCCTCTAAACAGCTAGTAGCGGCTACAGAAAATTAAAAAAAAAACTCAGCAGATGTGCTGATTTTGTTTGAATACCAAGCATGCAAATTAAACTTGTATAACAAGTAATGACTTAATAAAATGAATGTAATGTTAAACCTCTGTGCATGTCCAAACAAGCCGACAAGCCGTGCACATTTGGAAAAATCAAATGACACACCTGACACACACGGCCATCCACTGGCCCCAGGTCCTCAGTAAATTCTTTTCCAATAGTGAAATCCATGTTGAAGTTCTTGAAGGTGGTGAGTGTGCGGATTTTCATGATTCCTGTGGCAGGGTCATGGGTGATCTCTTTAGTGGGCTTCAACAGACACACGATCTTTCTCAGAGCAAAATTAACATCTAAAAGAAGAAAGAGAGAGCTTTTGTAGCATGAGCCACACTTTGTTACTTCAGTAAAGCAGACTTTTTTTTGTCTCTCTCACACACACACTGCAGGCAGAGGAGACACACAGTGTGAGGGAGTGAATGGGTCCGGGGTCACACAAAGGACAAGGTGGTGATTTCATTACACTAATGTGCTTCTGCAAATAAAGATGGTCCCCATCATTAAATCAGACACTTACAGGTTACTTTAAAAGGTAACCTTAATGGCAATGAGTCAATGAACATATGAATACTTAAAAAAAAAAAAAAGACATGCAAGATTATCGTTACATTGGAGGGTTTTAACTGCACATTTGTTAGAAAAAGCAACACACTTTAAGAGTCCAATAATATTTAAAATACTGTATAAAGATTTGCACCTAAAGCTCCGAGGTAGGAATCCATATTCTCCTGCTCCACCATATGATAAGTGCCGGTGTAATTAGGTTTTGCCATTTTTTTTCTCCTTTGTTCTTTCCGAAACTCCAGAAATCCCTGTTTTTCCTCGTTCTTGCTTTTCCTCCAGTCCCGTCTGGATCTCACAGACTAGCTGCCGGTTTTTGAGATATCACTTTCAGTTGCGCAACGTTTTGGACAATGGAGTCGGATTTGACGGGAATGCGCGTAAAATGAGTGCTGCCTGTTGCAGATTGTTGCTGGAGTTTGGTGCTCGGTTATGTTGCAAGCTGCTCCAAGTATGCAACTGTGGTGGTGACTCACGCTCAGTATATGCAATCGTTTCCAGGGAGGGAGCGGGGCTTTTTCTGCAGGACCTCATGCAGGGGGAGGTTCATTCATCTTTACTAATGCTGTTCTCAGAGGGATCAGTTTCAAGCAGAGGCGGTGCTTCGGATCCCGGACATGCAGAGGGTGGGTTGATGCACTAAGTAAACTTATGCTCTAGCAGCTGAGCAGCACAAGTCAAAGTAAGGAGCAAAGAGACATCAAGGTTAACATAATATGCTTATTTCCAGCGCCATATTTTATTCTTTGGCCATACTAAAGAAGTTTTTCATATTCAAAATAATCCTTATTTACGTTTTTACCGGCCTGGGTACAGACCTCATTTAATCATTCCTCTCAAAAATGCTGTTTTCTCCATTTAACACCTCTTTTTTGTAGGTGTTTCCTTGTTGGTAGCCTCCCAACTGGTACTGATGAAGTTTAGTATATATAGAGTAATAAGTTTAATTAGGCCAACAGGTGAGCAGCAGGAAAACAAGTTCATAGTTTACCAGTGCAACATTTTAAGAGCCAGATTGTGTCTATTACCTGTGTGTTCTATGCAAACGAGCTTCCAGCAGAAGTGGGCATTTCGATCCAAATACCTATAGTACCAGTACCAACACTGATATTGGTATTGGATTGAACTAGTGCATATACTTCTAACATGCACTATAAAAATGTCTGAACCTTTTTGTGTCTATTTTATTTACAGCCCATAGCACATTTAAACTGAAGTTGACCCAGAGCACTTTTACATTTCACATCTACAAAGAACCGAAAACTACAGCTGCCTTTATAAGGTAAATGTACTGGTATCACCAATGCTGGCCCTGTACTTACTTGGTATGTTATGTGTAAGTTATGTGATTTATTGTAATGACTGTGGGGGTTTTCTTTAAAATAATACTTAAAAAGACTAAAAGTGACACTGAAATTAATCAAACTATATTAAAACTAAACATTTTTTAAACAATAAAAAGTAAACTGAAACAAGCAAAGCAAACACTAAAAGTAAGACAAAAACTAGAGTAGAAAATACAAATGTAATAATAACTGCTATGGGTGAAACTTCTAGAGAGGCATAAAAAGTCGTTCAGTCTAAAAACTGTGCAAGAGTCATACGACTACTGCTGAACCAGTGCTGAATCCCTCCTGCTAGAACTGCAAGGGAGAAGCTCCCATCGGTGTTTCATGCTTTATAGGTTCTGATATTTCAACTTGGAGAACAGACAATAAATGAAGATGCAGCAGAGAAAAGTGTACACATAGCCCGCCTTTATTTTGAACAAACATCAACCAAGCAATCAAGTAGCATAGACGATGTCATCACATTATGTTTGGTTTTCTAAACCTTCCTTTTATTTTTTGTAAGGCTTCGACAAAAAGACTGCATTAACAAGAGTGTCTGCATAAATATAACATGACATACTTTGATAAAACCTCCAAGAGTCTTCTATCTCTTTTTCACGGAGCCACTCTTCTTGTCCGACTTTGATTTTTTCGCGTCTTTCTTCCCTTTTGACAGATTCTCGTAAACGTCCTCTCTGTTTCTGGAAAGAGCCGAAGAGAAAGCTGATTAGTGATTTCATCGTAGCCGCCAGCACTGATTAAACACAGATCTGTGAGAAACGCATCAGAGACAGTGGAGAGATTAATGAAGGTCATGCTGCATGAGAAGCGTTTAACCAGTCCATCACTCAAAGCTGCAGGCCATCTATTCAGCTCTCCAAGTCGGTCAAAGTTTACAGCGTTACAGTGAACTGGCCAATGTATGTCTGCTTGCTCTTAATAATTCAGTTAATTAAAAGCCTTGTACAGTATGAGTGGCTCACAGTCCCCAACAGATTAAAAAAGGGTAAACAGTATCACTTTATTCATTCATACAGTGAAAAAATTAATTTAAAAAAATGTCTATGGCTCTTTTTTTTTTACACCTATCATCCACTTTAAAGTCCACTTTGCATTAAGTCATCATGATAGCTGGAAGCAGCTTTTAGCATAACTCTTGTGTGTCAAGCTCATAAAGCAGGTTTGAAAAAGTAGATATTCAACAGACAGGGAGGTGCCAAAAAAATAAATGAATAAACTATCCAGTGCGTGGCAAATGTAGATCCAGTGTTTCTGGAGTTTGACTAAGTGGCCAGTGCAGTAGTGCAACTTGGGGCTGGTTTCAGAAGGGTTTCATACACTCTGCTGTGTTATGGAGACCAACAAGCTAAATGTGAGGCTTCAGAATAGGGTCTGTTTCCAGACTGTCTGTTTCTTTTATACACAGCTTGTGTTTGACTAATGGTCAGCATCAGCTGTTTCGATGTTTAATCAGTCCTTCTTAAACTTGTCTGCGGACCCAACGCTAAAGACCAAATCAGCTGAATTCTGCTTTTTAGTTTTTCTTTACAGGTATTGAGGAGCACTACTACATCTATGAATCCTCAGTGAAAAAACAAGATTGTGGAAAGTCTTTAATGTCTCCAGAGTGAGCTCTAAAACCTCGGAGATTTATTGTCAGGGTCTGAACACAACAGGACTGATTTTTTTTTTTCTGTTTTGATCTATCTAATCTATTTGGAGACTACAATAACATACCCAAACAGAGATTTGGGTGTTGTGGGTAATGTAGTCCTTAAGATTTGAGAACGACGAAATATTTTTGGCTTAAGGCTTAAATTTATTTTATCCATTTTATCCATTGGATAACCTGCCTATTTTTTAATTTCCTCTCTGTATATTTTCTAACATCTTCAAAAAAGTGCAAAACTGGCCCAAAAAATCTTTCAAAAGTAAATTTTTTTCTTAATTCTTCGTGAACTTATGTCCATCAGTTAAGTCTGTGAAGGTTCTCAGTCATCCAGGTCATCGTAGTCTAAGGAGCTTGAAACCGTTTCTCCTCTCATCTTATTCAGGTCAGAACTGAAGAAGCTTCTCGGATGAGCGGTGAAATGTCCGTAAGAAACTTAAAGAAGTCCAGACGCTTTTCTTTCCAAGCTCCTTAGACATCCATCAGTTAAATTAAAATCAAGTCAATTTATTTTTCTAAGAATATTTAAACACATTTTAATTGTCAGCTGGCTCAAACTAGAATACGAACTACTCGCCGACAGCTCCCCAAGTCTACGAAACCAGACTGTATATCAGTTCTTCCTCCAGAAACTGCAGACGTGAAGCTGAAGACAGTGACGGATCATGTTTTTAAACAAAAATAGGGTGGCAGTGCGAGATTTAGAGGACCAACGTGAGTGTATTTGGGACACTTGATTCACGATCACACACAGACTCACTCACTTTGACACCACTCGGCCCGCTGGTTGGTGTTTGATTTGAAGATTTCCGTACTCGGTCTCGGTTTCCTGAGGAAGAGAGAGGCAGAGACGTTTCACAAGTGGCTGAGACAGAATTAGTCAAACACGGAGTGAGGTCATGTTGCTGGATCAGTCTGCATAGTCGACAGTTTTCACATCTTTGGGTCAACGTTCATCTTTCATCAGGGACTCTGATAACTTATCATTTTTGCTTGCTTTGAACTGCTCCGCTGTAGTGATTAAATCAGTGATGAAATGAGCCAACACTCATTCACGGCCTCTTTTCTATGTTTCTCCATTTTAAACTATATTTGACTGTTTTCTGCTCCTCTCACCATTGAGGCGCAGTCTTTGGCCTTGGCAATCTGTATGTACTCGGCCACAGCCAGGTAGATGAATTTGTACTGGGCCTCAGTCTGCACCATACCGGAGCGCTGCTCTCGCACCATCTGAATGTATTTCGCAATGTCAATATCGATGTCCAGACCTGCGATGATAGGAAAGTGAAAAAAAGGAAGGCGGTAAATGGAGGCACAGCAGCAAAGAGGAAAATGCGTATGTCGAATGGTTTAAATTTTACTTGAAAGATTTATCAAGAACACATTTCTTGTATGTATTTTTACCTAGCGTGTCAATGGTCTCGATGATCATGTCAATTACCACAATTGTGCCTGTTCGACCGATACCAGCACTGCAAAAATCACAAACGGAGCAAAGTTAGTTAATCTCACCAACAGAGACAAACACGTCAGAAATTTGGACTTGCTCCAGAAAAGAAAGCACAGATGGATTAATGATGCAAAGTCCATTAAGTGTTCCAGTAAGCAGCGATACTGAACCAACATGTGCAACAGTAAGATCTCTTCCAAGTGCAATGCAACCATCACTAAGAATGTGCTTTGAGAAGCATTTACCTGCTTCCTGATTTCTTAGTTTGTCACATGTTTCAGATCAAACAAATTTTAATATTAGAAAAAGATAACCCAAGTAAATACAAATACTGTTTTTAAATGATGACTTATTAAGTGAAAAAAAAAGATCCAAACCATTTGCCCCTTTGTGAAAAACTAATTGTCCCTTCAAACTAATAACTGGTTGGGCCACATTAGGCAGCAAGAAATGCAATCAAGCTTCTGCGATAACTGTTAATGATCCTTTCAGATCGCTGTGGAGGAATTTTGGCCCTCTCTTCTTTACTGAATTATTTTAATTCAGCCACACTGGAAGAGTTTTGATCATGAACCACCTGTTTTAGGTTATGCCAAAGCATCTTAACCTGATTTAAGTTTAGACTCAAACAAGGCCACTCCACTTGCTTTCTTTTGTTTTTGAGACATTCAGAGGTGGACTTGCTGTTGTGTTTCAAATCCTTGTCCTGATGCATAACCTGACAGTGACTGAGCTTTTGGACACAAACTGATGGCCGGGACCTCTGCTTCATGATTTTCTGGTAGAGAGCAGATTTCATGGTTCCATCGTTTACAGCAAGTTGTCCAGGCCCTGAAGCAGCCTCAGACCATCACACTACCACCACCATGTCTGACTGCTGGTATGATGTTCTTTATATTAAGTGCTGTGTCAGTTTGTAATGGGATTCAGCTTTTGTCTCGGTCTGTCCACAGATTATTTCTCCAATTACTTTTTCACACGGGCAGCACTGATCTCGAGGCAGTTACACTCGTAGCCCAGTGAGATGCCAACGTAAAGCAATGCACACCATTATAGTAATGAACGCTGGGAAGGGGCTGGCATAATAGGACTAAAATCAATGCAAATCCATTCAGTAGTTATTGAGCCATTTCCCCAAGAACCACAAATGTCAGCCTCATCTTGGCACCATTAATGCCAATTATAAACTTCCAGACAATTGTAATTTTTGTTGTTTCTGAATCACTAGTCATAAATCTAAATGTTTTTCTATTTAAAGCACAAAATACACATGCGACTATTTGTTTTGATCCTGTTACTGGATCACTGTATCCAGTGATCTGAACAAAAAGCTTTTTGTAGCTGAAGGTGACTCATCCACAGTCCTGTGCAGGTGAAAGTGCAAAGGATTTTACTACTGAACTTACACTTTTACTAGTTTGAAATCAGTAAAACTACAAAAAAATTATCATGTTTACAAAAAAAATGAAGACGGGCCAAAAACAAAATTAAAATCCAGTGGTCATTTCTTATTAATTATTAATCAGGGGTTTGTCTAGGAAATGCCGGAAATGTGGACTTGATGCTAATCATCACCCGAGACAGGCAAGGTGAGACAGGTGAGATTACTTTAAATAATACATTTTATGTCTTTACTTGTTTTAATTTGAAAATATTCTATATTTATGCATTTTTAGGCAGAAATCTAAGTGAAGGAAACTCTTCATACTTCATTTTTTAAACATGGCTGTATTGTTCAAAAATGCTAAAATAACTCAACCAACATCCAAAATCTCTTTAAAGAAGCACAAGCAGCCTCAGCATCTTTTAAATCACACTGGGAAAATTCCAGTAGGATAAACTGTCAGTACACTTGAAGCCTTTTGTTTAGTTACTACTAATCTTAATCCAGAAAATGTGCTTGTTTTAATCTTAAACCTCTAAGTATTATCACCTAATTAAGGATTATGAAACCCTGTGCACTGCAAAAAAAAAAAGAAGAAAAAAAAGAAATAGTGTTGCTTTGATGTGTTTACCACATAACAAATGCAGATGTTTCCCACATCAGTTATTAAAAGTATAAAGGATTTAAGAAGCAACATATTCAGTGAGGAGTGTGGGTTGCAGCTGTTGGGTACCTGCAGTGGACGATCATGGGACCGGTGTTAGGAAATTCAGCCTGTTTAGAGTTCACTTGAGTGAGGAAGCCGAGGACACCGCTGGCCTCCTGAGGGACGCCGTGATCTGGCCAGCTGAGGTACTGGTAGTGCCACACTTTACGAGCATGTTTTGGCTAAGAACGAGGGAGGAGGACAAGAAAGGTCAAAACCAGGAAAAATAGCTAGGATGAAGAAGTGCAGTGAGGTGAGATTTTGGTGTTTGTAGGTCACCTTGTCCAGGGGAGCGATCTCCAGAACTCGGATTTTATAATCCCCAGCTTCCCTCTCTACTTCGCATCTCACCACGTAGTGGCCCACCTCCTTAGTGGAGTGGAGATCGGGCCAGTATGGAACGCATTTATTCTGCACAAAAATAAAAAAATAACTTCACCTTAAGATTCACTTCAAATACAAATAACATATGAGGCTTTTTGAAAAACCATGGTTGTCTTTCCAATTATAGTAGGTGTTTTTCTGTGCTTCCTTTTTAACTTAAATGCCATGCAGAGAACTATTTAAAGTAGTTTCACTCTGATCACTGTTTACCAGCGTTCTCTGGAAGGACAAACGAGGGTTACTTTAAGGGGGAAGTACTCGTGTCAGATGACGCATGCTTTTGAAGTGTTTTCACACATGAGCATAAACGGACCGTGTCAGGAGAGGCAGGTCAGGGTGATGTACGAAGGTGGCTTTTCTCACATATAGCACACAACAGGAATTTGTCAGCTTCAGCCACTATCTCACACCTAAAATATTTTGGCGGGTGTAAAAGGTAAAACATGGCAACCAATCATACTGTGAATTCACTCAGTATGTTAGTGGCTTATATCTTGAGACGTTCAGGACAGCAGGGTAAGTGTCAAAACCACTTAAAAATGTTGGATATATTTTCAGCCACCTAACATGCACACACACAGCAGCTAATAAGTGAGAGACCAGAGCCGGATGGTCAATGTATTTTACATAAAAGCCACATACACATAATCTTAAGTGGCACAGATCAGTGAAACTATTACCTCATACTCTTAAAGAAAACTTCCAAATTTGTCTTTTTTCTTTCAGTTCAAATTCAAATTCAAATTTTATTTGTCACATACACAGTACGATATGTAGTGAAATGCTTTAGACAACTCTCTGTGACCTTAAACTAAAAGACTATGAAATAGAAAAATAAATATGAGAAGGAAAATTTAACTAAGAAAGAATAAAACAAGATATAAAATTAGAATAAAATAACATAACATAACTGTACAGTTAAAAATATGCAATAAAAGAGACATATATGAAAAACATAGAAAAATAAGAGACAGCTGTACTGTACAGGACCAAATATACAATATAAGAAAAATATATGAAAAATATGGTAAATAAGAAAATAAGGATAACTGTGCAATACAGTTTAATGACACACAATAATTAATTATTTGTAATGAATTGTTTGTTTTAGCAAATTACTTTGGGATATTATAGGGGCAGATAAAAGTCCAAAATTTCCCCTTTTTGTAATTTTTTATAGGCAACAAATACACACAACAGGTGTGAAACACAAACAAGGATCAGCAAACTCAGAAAAAATGTATTACAGTATAATTAAATACCTACCAATCACTTTATTAGGCACATCTGTTCAAATACCTATTGTCACAAATATCTAATCAGCCATTCACATGGCACTAACTCACTGCATCAGGCGTATAGACATGGTCAAAATCAGCTGCTGAAGTTCAAACTGAAATTTCAGTGATTTTGAACATGCCATGGTTGTTAGTGTCAGACAGGCTGGTCTAAGTATTTCAGTGTTTCTACTGGGATTTTCCCACATGACCATCTCTAGGGTTTTTAAGAGCATGGTTAAAAAAAAAATAGAAAACAAGCAGTGAGCAGCAGCTTTCTGGGAGAAAATATCTTGTTGATGCCAAAGGTCCAAGGAAACAAACAGATGGGCTACAGCAGCAGAAGAGCACACCGGGTGCCGCTTCTGTCAGCTGAGAACAAGACGCCGAGGCTTTGATTTACACACGCTCAACGAAATTAGACTGGAAGGCTGGAAAAACTTTGTCTGGTCTGATGAATCTTAATTTTCTGCTGCATCATTTGGATCGTACAGTGAGAATTTGATGCAGAAAAAAAAAAAACATGAATCAACGGATCCATCCTGCCTTTTTATCATCAATTCGGGCTGATCGGTGGTGTAATTGTGTGGGGGACATTTTGTTGGCACACTTTCGTTGCCTTAGTACCAATTCAGCATTCAGCACAAGCTGCCTGAGTATTGTTACTGAACACATCCATCCCTTTATGACCAGAGTCCACTCATTTCAAACTAGTTCCTTAAAATGACAGTAAGCTTGCAGCAGTCCAATGGCCTCCACAGAGCTCCACATAGAGCACATTTGGGATATGGTGGGACACACAAAATAAAAAACCTCAAAACAAAAAGTTCCTAATCTGCTTTTATGCTATTATATTTATTATTCTTTGAGATAGATTGGTAACATGCCCGGGGTGGACCCTGCCTCTTGCTTCAGCCCAACCGTGACCCTGTATTGGATAAGTGGAAAAAAGGATGCATGAATATTGTGATACTGACCCGTCCTTTCTCGACCTCTCTTGTTGTCATCACGATCACACTCGTCCTCTCCTGCCATACCATCTTCCAGAAATCATTAACTGTTGTTGCTAGACATCCCTGAGTGGCAATGTAAACTTTCTGATCTTCGGATTCCCACAGTTTGTTCTGCAAACACAGAACAAATTAGTGCACATTCACAATCAAGAAAGAATCCAAAGCAACAAATATCACTCAGTTTTCCACTGTGTCTTTGTCATGCTGTGTTTCTATGAGCTCAGTGGCTTTGGAGTCTTACTTTCACATAGTTGGCGTTGATGTAATCTGAACCCACAACATTGGGATCACTGTCCTGCAGGATGACCCTGGTGTCATTGACTTGTGTGAGAAAACAAGTGAAGGAAGTTAATTGAGAAGCAGTGGGAGAGGAAAAACGTGGTGAAAGTTAGCTCTGTGTTGATTTCTTTAATTCAGAGAAAAATAATGAGAAAATAAAAATGCACTCACAGGGAAGAATGTTCTTGTATCTGTTTTTGCTCTTATTTTCGGGTCTTTGGCCCTCATCTCTGCTCTTTTTCACCTTTGCTTCCATCTTTTGAAGAGCCTGGCAGGAGAGAGTATGACAGTGTGATGCCCGATGTGACCTGTGCAGTATGCTCCATATACAAAGCAACATATGTTACAGTTTAATACTAACAGGAAATTATAACAACAGCTGTTTTTACAGAAAAATGATGTCAGCAGAAGGCCTGTACATGTCCTTTCTCACATGTAGGATACAAAGGACATGTTAGTCTAGTCTAGTCTACACCCGCTTTGTCAATACTAGAAATAATAACCCATTCACTCATGTCCTGTACTGCTGTCCTGGACATCAGTTCATAAATGTTTCCATAGAAATGAAGGTTTGTCCATTTTTGGGATGACCTTTCCTCCCCAAAAGACACAAATCCATCTATGTTGTCCTGACCTTTATGCACCATCAGTCACAGACTGACATGTGCTGCTTGTTAGAGTGACAGCACACTACACAAAAAATGTCTTTTTCTTTGCACGGACAGAGAGGATGAGGATTACTTTGAATGGGGATAGTTTTATTTTGTTTTCCTTTAGTTTCCTATCTAATCGTTAGTCCTGAATACTCTTTCAATGGCCTCTCACATGTTTATTACATTCTTAAATGTTTAAAAATGCTGTAAATAATCAACAGGAAGCACACAGACATTGTACCTAAGACTATTTGATTTTCCAGTCAGCGTATTGCTGAGTTAACATGGAGCTACGCTGGGTCATGTGTGCTGCAGACATCCGGTCGGCCATGCAGACACTACAGATGAGCCATGCAAAGTCATTTACAACAAATCCTCTATTTTCTTTAAATTCAGTTAACTGACATTTTTGATTCTTATTAAACTTGACAAATTTTAATATACAGGATGATATTTTTTAAAAAGCTGAATCTTTTAATCTCTGATACAACTAAATCCTATAGGACGGGGATGTCAGACAGAATCGGCCCAGCAAAGACTCCAATAATCAGCCTGAGGGGAAAACATGCAGGAGGGCAAAAATGTGGGACTTTTAGCTGTGTTTTCATATTGATAAATTCCTCTCCCAGGGCTTTTCATACTACACCAATGTAATTAATTAATGGTTAAACAATTAACTGACAAGGTATTGTTTTTTCACTATCTAAAATAAAAAGTTCTGAGGTTTTTAGTAAATTCACAATTAAAAATCCAAAAATAGAAAATTTTCTCTGATTTAACAAAAAAGTTGTGTTTTATAACAACAGGGACAGTCTGGGCTATTAGCTACCACTTTTACACATTTATTTTATCATGTACTAAAAACAAAATATACTGCTGAAACTGCAATATAAAAATATCTCATGGATCAAAGTGGTCCGCACCGAGATAAAGTTGAATGAAGAGTTTAGTTCTCCAGAAAATCCTTTGAACTGATTTTTCTACAAAAACGCTCTTTTAGAAAAGAATTTCTGACTGTGGTTTGTAATTAAGTTTCCAATTTTTCCATTAAGTATTTACATTTTATTAGATAATGAAATAATGCCACGAGGGTTAAAATTTATTAATATTCTTTACCAGGTTTAACAAGTAAATCAACAGAAGTTCAAAATGAATCAATGAAAAAAAGAAGAAATGCTTAAATGTTGTTTGATTGCATCATATTTAGTGTGTTCTCCAACCACAAGATGGTAGCATACCGCCTGTGCAGTTGTTTAGGCCCCATAAAGAAGTACGTCTGATGGAAATTTCTGTTGGTTTATAAAATGCTGATGTGTTGTCCATTTTATGCTATTGCTTAATGTGAAACAGTGATAAGTTTGGCTTAAATCTTACGTCGAATTCCTCCCAGAAGCCCGCCTTGCTCTTCTCTCCCTCCCCATCCTGCTGCTTCTGTGTGGTCTGGTCCAGCTGTTTCACTCGGCTGTCAATGTCTGCTGCGTTCACTCTAGTGGAGTAATATGGCTGAGGGAGGGAAGGAAAACTTTATATTAGAGATGAAAGGAAATAAGAAGCCAATGACTGCGTTACACAGCAACATCGTTAAGACAAACGCAAACAAGTGAGTAATGTTTCCTATCTGTGGGCTGTGCTGCTCGTCTTTTAAAATAATTTACAAAGAAGACGTCCTGCCCTTGTTTTATAAAATTCAAACACAAGTTCATGTGACATTTTCCTCCGACATCACTCACACTTTTATGGTTTCAGGTCTATTTACATAATTTGTCTACAGTTTATCTCACCTGTTTGAGGTAAACCCAGTTTCCAGAGATCTCCTCGATGCCTTTGCGTTTGTAGTTTTCTACCAAGTCTGTCAGAGTGTCAAACATGTCTGAGCCTCCGATGGTATACCTGTCACTCTGCGCACACCGGTCATGTCAACAACAAAAACAAAAAAAAGTTTCAAAGACGGCCAATGAAAACTCACGATTAAAGACAAAGCAAAATTCGAGTTCAGTCAGACAACTCGAGCTTAACATTTTTAGAGTTTAGCATCTAGGCCCCATGCTCTTTCAAATTTCAAATATGACACACATAAAATGGGAAGTGATGAGTAGATATTGCCCCGAAACCTGCAGGTGGACCATGGGGCAGTGTTTGACACATCAAACGGAGACATGGGAAATTCTGCACAAATTCTGTGAGCAGGACACCAAATTGACACATCCTGTATGGTACAAGGCAATATACCGGTAAGAGTGTAGAGTAGGTGTGTATTAAGAAGCTGAAACTACATAGACGATTCACTTTTAATGCAAATTAAATAAGAAAGAGTCGGCATTTAGCAAAACAAAACAAACAAAAAATGTCCGAAAGAGCTGTCAGAAAGCTTCCCTGTGTGCATACCTAAGCAGATATATTCAAAGCATGCCAGCCAAAACGCTTTAAAGCCGGACTGCACAAAATTCTCAATTTTACAGCTGCTACAAAGTCGATTCAGTGTCGAAGGCAGCGAGGAACCTTCTGCAGTAGCCGACGAATTAGAGCAGTGGGGCCGGCAGACTCGCCCAATCTCTGCCACGTGCTCGTGAAAAGCCCCTTTGTGACCCCACCACTAATCTTGTTAACCCCGGCAGTGCGCAAAACACGTAACCAATTTAAATGCGGGCTGAATAGTGTTTTCTGTGAGGTGTGCAGTGGTTAAAAATAACATGCAAAGGGCCTGATAGTGACCGATGGCGGAAAGACACAATCTATGAAAATGAGTCGGCCGCGTGAGCCGTTTTTGTGAATATCATCGGCAGCTGTTTAATGTGGCTGTGTAAACACAGACTAATATCAGGGTATGGTTGGGTTTCATCTGTTTGTTTTGTCTGTTTCCAATAAAACACAACACTGCCTTTTTTTAAAAATTATTTACAATAGCTGAAGTATGAGAAAAATGTCTTTTATTATATAAGAAGGGGAAATGAGACCTAAAACCTTTTTTCAGCATGCGCTGAACAACTATGGGAATACCCCTCAGTATCTTTATTAGGTGTCTTACTTCTGTACGTTCACATTCACACAGCGATAAAGAAAAACAATACCCTAGTTTCATGCGTTCCTATTTGGCACCCACCTGGCACATTATCTTGATGTGTGAGACCCTCTTTCCTCCGCTTTTGCTAATCTCGTCCGTCAGAACGGAGAGGACAAAGTCTCCAGGTTTGGACAGCGACTCTCTGACCAGGAAGGTCCCCGGCTCGTCTTTCACAGAGAGCAGCTTCTCCGCGTTGGGCCCCGACAGGTGACCGTGGTACCACCTGAGACACAGGCACACACGTGGGTCATTACGTGCATGCCATTTTAAAAACAGAGCAAAAAGGGGAGTTTGTTTCGGAAACTTGTTTAATATTAAAATGGCACCTTGTGTTAACTTTGACATTTTACACCCAGCAACACAGAAACATAAAAGGAAAAAAAACCCATCCTTCTTACTGCTTTCTACACGTGAGCTAAGAAACAGTATCGCCATGGCTGCTGCATTAAAGACATTGCAAGCCTGAGCGGTTGTCAGAGACACACTGATGTGGTTCACTGGGCTGTTATGCATACCGTACAGTAAAATAGAAATAGAAAGCCGCAATAGAATCGGGAGAATTAGAGGAGATAAAAACGGCAAGAGAAAATACACAGATGTTGCCGTTAAAGAGTAGGTCAAATTTATTTTTATGTCCAACACTTACTTCGTGTTGAGCGTGTGTGTGTGTGTGTGTGCGTTTGTGTGTGTGTAAGTGCATGCTCAGTCAGGCTGGGCTGTGACTTAATTTTAGGCACAGTTCTCGATTTCTTCTTCTAAACTTCCTGCATTGCGGTCGGAAAATTTCTGATGACAGATTTCGTGGCTGAAGAGGACAAAGTATTTATAGACACCCCCCATTTATCATCCACAGATAAGCACTCCACACACCGAGAAACACTTTTTTTTTTGTCATTTTTCTTCTCTTTTTGTGTTGCAAGCAGTTTTGCATGCTTTTAATAATTCCCTTTTTTCTTTATTTTTTTCAAGATATACTTCTTTGCCAAATCACACAGCATGCTTTTACAAAGAAAAATACGTAGAGACTGCACCTGGTGATTTTTATTTAGGGCAGTGTGCAAGAAAAACAGCAACAAAAAAAAAATTTTTAAGTTTTTTTTGGCACAGTTTTACAGAAGCTGTGCAGCAGAAAACAGTGCACGTGAGTGGTCAGTTTTGTTTTTTTTAGCACAGTTTAAACATGCATGTGTTGTGTGAGACCGAACATAATAGATGTCCTTAGAGCACTTTTATATCCTTTTTTTTCTAGGACGAGTTAAGCTTCTAGGTAAATAGGAACTCTCGTATTTAAGAGAACTGCATCACAATGCAACCTGGTGAGGTAACTGTGCTCTGCAAAGCGGCGAGAGAGAGAGTTCGGGTTAGATGAGGAAGATAGCAAGTGAGTGAGCAAGAACATGATGGAGTGTGCAATAGAGGAAGGCAAAGTAGGGTCTGGCCATTGCTTTCAAAAGTGTCAAAACTTAAAGTTTCCAACCGCAGCAACAAAAGGGAAGTTAGACAACCGACAGAGAGAGAAGGACGGGGAGGGAGGGGGGCAGAGGGTAGAGCATGTAGTTTGGGTGAAACACACTGTAATACACACATACAGAAAGCAGTGTCCTCCTTGAGTCATAAAAAGAGTCAAAGTGTATAACTTTACCACTACAAGTTGGACATTAACCCACTTTAACAGCCTAGAGTCGCACAATGTTTCCAGCTTGGAGGAATACACCGTCAATTAGTCGCAACCTCCAGCAGCAATGTCATAGCATTCAAAAGCCTGTGCATATAAGCTTTAAGAATATATATATGTAAACTTTCTGATGTTGTTTTTGTCAAATACATAATATAAATTAAGATTTTAATGTGCATATCAGAAGGGCGGAGCATCCTTTGATGTGAACGCAGACAAAGACGTTAGAAAAGAAAATCTGTATCATCTGTGGCTATATTTAGCAGACACGTCAGACATCAGCAAGAATGAAATAACGGAAAAAAAGTGTTTTAGGAAGCAGTATGAAAACTTCTACAAGCTCTGCTGCGTGGCTAAAATTTTTGCAGTTGAAAACGTATTTTTAAGTTAAATTTAAAACCGATCGTTTTTGTGAAGAATTACTCCTGTTATCGTTGATTTGACTACCAAACCAAACTGAAGCGTTAAAAGCCAGGCCCTTCCTCGTGCAACTTATCGTAATGAGTTTCCTTCGAATGGTTTAAAATATATCCTTTATGAGCTCTTTTCCTCTTAAAAAAAAAGATACAAATCTTTATTTACATAAACTGTTGCAAATTATTCATTAAAGTTTCCCTGAAAAATGGCGTAATTACTGATGATTTATTCCACGCCCATTTGCTTAAACTACTCTGGCACTGCTGCATAAAGTACTGCCAGAATCTCTCGGATATATGGGTGCAAAGGTTAAAAATAAATCTCCGCTATCAGAAGAGTCAAAGTCTGATATCGCTGCATATTGAAATTCATGCCGGATATTGATTTCCTTTTTATTTTTTTTTGCACCTCTGATTAAAAATAGAAGTAATTTTAGAGTGAATTCTTGTTGACTTTGATCTATTTTCTATTAAGAGGAAAAAATGAAACCTGTGTTGCAATAATCTATTTATATGCAACAAACACACCACCTGAACCGTGTGGAGTGATGCATGTCCAGAGCTGGGTTAAAAGTCTGTTTTCAAATACATCTAGAGGAAGTAAAAAGTTAAGCCAAACCAAAAACCTGAACTCATGAGAGGATCTAGGAGATGATGTTTTTTTGGAGTCAATCATGGGTTAATACCCCACTTATAACACTGTTATACAGCAGTTAAACCAAAACAGAGAAGAATATTTGATCATATGTCAGATTTATGAATAATCGGGGAGGATGGATGAGCTTCCTCTGAACAAATAATTGAATTGCAAATAAAATTTCCACCTGGAAAAGAATACATGCTGCTTGTATGTAATCCACAAGCTGCAGCAGGGGAGACTGGTGTAGGAATCAAGTCTCGACAGCTTGACAGCGTGGGCACTTGTTTTTACTGACTCATACGGTAAAAGAAAAGTCGCTATTACATATAAATGATTTTAAATTGGCCTCAGATCAAAAGTGTTTCCCCCGGAGGAAAAGATTAAAGCTGAAAGAAATATTGAAACAACAAATGATGCCTGTTATCCCAACTACAGAGGAAATATACCTGGTCACAGTCGACTATATTTGACTCAACTGCCTAACCAACCACTTTTTTAACTTAACCCGAAAGTGTAGGTGGAGCCAGCAGCGCAGAGAGGCCGGTGACTGCAGGCCAAATTAATCGGCTGGGGCTTGAACATTGAACGCAGAGCTGACACGCAATGGTGCACACACCTCTCTGTGGTGGGGTCAGAGCAGTTGAGGGGATATTTGAGCTCGATGACGGTGCCGTCCTTGTCCTGCAGGATGCCGTTCTCCGCCGTGTAGTAATCCACCAGCTCTGACAGCGTGGCAAACTTCTCACCGCCATATAAGTCATAGTAGTCTCCTGTATTTTGGATGCGGATGTGGGTCACCAGGTCACCCACCCTGAAAATACAAGGCCACACCAACTAACCGTTAGTGTTTTCCTGACATAAAACTTCCTGTTGACAGTGTGTAATAAAAATCGACCTGCACAACAAATTTGATGTACTTTTTGTCTGAAGAAAAACAGATCAAGGGTGCTCGGCCCACAAATTACTCAACCACAATCTAACAGAGCATTTCACAGATTCAACAGCCAACAGTGCCTAAATAGTACGCGTGTGTGTGTTTCAGTGCATACTCAGTCAGGCATATATTTTGTGTTCTCTGGTTACCTGAGTAATAAAGACTTTTCTAGATATATTGTGCTTCCTGTTATCACTCAGGACCAGGAATCTTTTTCTTTTTGCATGAAGCATTTAAAAAGACTTCAAGAAATACGCATCCTTTAACATCAACTGAATATATTTAGGCTTAGGACAAAATTTTTAACTGTCATCTCGGCACTGGAGCAACTGGACCAGAGGGTATTTACTTTATTTAGTTTAAAGGCTCCAATCCTCAGGAACGTGTCAAAGATGATTAAAGAAACCTGTGTAATTAAAATGTGTTTTTAAAATATCCTCAGATGGCTGATACAGCGGCACTTTGACTTAGTAAATGAGAGGAGTCGTGGTATAAATTCACCAACCTTCAACCCAAAAAAGACAAGCGCACCAAAAGTTGGGTTTTTTTAATGTGTAAAAGCTGGATGATGGTTGCTAAAATATGAAAAGCTACAATTTATTCCATCTTTGTTTCTCTTAAACAACAGATATTACCCCTCGGATTATCAGTGAATAGAAATTTTATGTCATTTCGGCATTAAGGATTATGAAATTGACCTAGATGGTAGCGTTCCTTTAAGACCTGCTTATATTAAATGACCACTGATACACTGCAGAAGCATCTACAGAAATATAACCAAATGTCTTTGGAAACCTCTGACATGTGACTTTTTTGTGTACCACACTTAAATCTACTGCACAATCAATCAGAATCACAAAGCTTTCTTACGCCGAACAATTATTTCATGTATCAGATATCTTTCAGACATCTATCTGTGGCTAAATCATGTTCATTATTTCCAAAGGCTTCTTTATTTGTTGACATCGTGAATAGCAACCATATCAGTATTTATCTGCACTATTTTAATAGGAATAAAATACTCATTTACAATTCAAAGTTTGACTTTTTCACAATCACAAAGTGTGACGAGTGCTTTCATTTACATCTGCAGTACATGGAGTCCTCAAATATTCAGCATCTCTCTTTGGATATAAAAGGAAAAAAAACAACAGATAGAGAAATACTTTAAATTTAGGAAATTTAGGGATTAACTAAAGAAGCTGGGATTCCAGGAATCCTACTTTTGCGCCTGGGTTATCCTGAGCTGAATCATGCACATTAAACACAAGCTTTAAAATTCACATAATAAAATAGGGTTTTTGGGTGCTTTTGCAGAGATCATTACCTGACAGACAGGGAGAAATCACCAACATTTTTCTTGCTGGGCCGAGCCAAAAAGCTGCCATGAATGCCTCGAGTCTTGAGTATGTCCTCGGCCTGCAGGCCTGTGATATCTCTGTGGAACCATCTGCATAAAGATAAATACAGTGTAAAACATAAAATACACTCAATGCGAAGCCACCACAAAAGCCTTTACAGGTAACTGTCATATGCATAGTAACATGCAATGGTGCACAGGATCACTATGAGTATAAGGTTAAAAAATACCAAATAAGCTGCACATTCTCACAGAAACTTTGAGGCTGATCTCAGCGGTCTACAAAAAAAACACTTTTTTGAACAATTATTCCGTGCATGCATTGTGACAAATGTAAAGTTTTTAATATCCTGTTTGATTTCTAGTAAATTGCTGCAAACTTGTGTTACTATTTTAGATATTGTTTTCTGGTTTCACAGATAATGGGTTACAGCTCACAGTCAAAACAGCAGTTTTTACTGTGCGTGCATATTAACCACGTTTACAGACTTCAATCTTGATCAGAAAACACAAAAATACTTTTTCTGCTCATTCTCCTGATTATTTACTAGTAAACATTACATGACGATGTCTGTTTAAACGTTTAAAAAAAAGGCATTTTGGAATAAAATAAAACAGCAGCAGAAATATCGATACTATACTGCACATCTGCACAAATATAACCCACCAATCCGGACCAAAATCCTGTTTGTAATTAGTTCACTTTCAAGGTGTGACACACTTTGGCTAACACTCTGTGGCTAACCCAAAAAAATTCAATAGATCTAACGTTGCTTTTCAAAGATTTTACGCACATTTTTATTAAAAATGCTTTTTTATTAAACAGCAAGAACATTTTGAATGCCGCTGCATCAGAGCTCACTGCGGGAGCATGGCACAAAAACTAGCCCTATAAATGTTGGAGAATCCTAACTTTGGGTTTTTCTCGACAAATACGGTCAACTAGAATTGGTCAAGTTTTTATACATCACTATTCAAAAGGGTAGGGTGAATTCGAGGCTCATAAATGTACACTCACAGATACAAGACTCTGTTTTAAATTAATACATTTCCCATTTTATTAAAGGAAACCTTTAACTTTGGGATGCCAAAAGTGAGCTTTATACTGGAAAGGGCTGAAAAGGAGAACATCTGTAATACTGTTACCAATGCACACTAGTGGCTGCTCATGCAAAGGGAACATGATACAGAACCACTAAAGAAGGCAAGTGTTGAGGCTAACAGGTGTTTTACTCGAAGCTCTGAATTTAAACATGATCTATGACACATTTTTTTTAGAACAAACAGACAAGACAAGGCAACCACATCACAGAGGAAGAGAGCAGGACGAATCGGCAGCTGAAGAACGAGACAGGAGGAAGAATGGAAAGAGAGAAGTTGACTTGACGGTTTGCACAAAACACAAAGAACACGACCAGAGCTGGCTAACAGTGTCCTAAAGTGTCCAGCGAGGGACTGACTCACCGAACCATGTTGTCTCTTCAGCGTTTCTGGGACCAAAGAGAAGAAGAAGAGCGATTGGTGAGCAGGAGCCGCTTGTACCTGTGTCGCATGTGTAAACTCAGAAGTATACATTTCTTCTTCTTTTTTTTTTTCAAAATCACTAATCTAAGACAAAAAAAACCTGCCTTCCTCACTACTTCCTCACTTCATGGTCACTTAAACTGAAATTAAGTCTGCTTCATTCTCGTGCGTTTACTCTTTCACATACTTACTCGACTTCTGACACCGACATTTCCCATCTAATGTTACCCTCTGCATAAGGCCACATTCACAAAACAACCATCAGCCCATGCCATTCTTCCTCCGCCCAGTCCTCTTCCTACCTCCTACCCCCCCTCTGTCCCAGTAGGAAAACAGGTAAACACTTACTCTTCTCGGCTGCCTCAGCAAACAAGTGACACCGAACAAGACGTACAGACTGTATACGTCTGCCTCCCCTCCTCTCTGTCGATCTCTCTCGCGCTTCTCTTCCTTCCTTTTTACGTCTCCTTTCACAAAATAGTGAAAGCAAGACAGGAACCAAAATAGCTGACAGGCCGGAATTCCTCCACCAGATAGAGACTTTTTTAGACGACAACCACAACAGCAACCAAAAAAAAAAAAAAATCTTGTCACTTTTGACAACGGTGTAGTTTTAAGCTATGACCATGTGCCTTGTGGTGCTCCATCGCTTAGTTTCTGTGTGGACCTCGACAAAAACAGCAGCAGGCGTGATTCAAACGGTTTCATTCAGCAGCGAATCACAAGCCAGAACGACACACCAGTAATTCCAGCTCAGTTACAGGAATAAAACATCCACCAAATAGGCAGTTTGAGCTTCTCATGCCAGCGTGAACAAGCCCACACTTTGTCTCTCACTAAGCATTTGCAAAGCTTTTCCCCTCTGCCTGCCCACCTGTCTGCAACCACTGTTGACTGTTTGTACTTTACTTCCAGGTGTGTATATAACACACAAAGGTCAGAGTCACAGATCGCTTCCTCATTCACAGTTCAACCTCCCCCCCCTCTGTGCAGATATGTTTATATATATCTGTGTGAGTGTGTGTGTGTGTGTGCTGCTTTCAGTTGCAAGTGTGAACGCTTTTCATTATCAGACTACAGAGGCAGCAGCACCAAAACCCAAGCTGAAAACTGGCATTAGGCAAATAATTTAATGACACGTGTTTATCTTTGCTCCATAATTTTAAAGGAGAGGCCAGGTTTCCTGCAATGCAACACACACAAGAAATGTTTGGCTACTCTGCAAACACATAAAAAGATTATTTTATTTTATGTTAAAGAACCACAGATAATCTGAATCTAACTTGCATGTCATATTTACCTATAAGAGGCTTGAGAAGGCAGATTTGAATTTGTGTATGTAAATATTTTATTCCCTTTCCCAATGAATTTACCCGTGGGCCATGCTGAAGTGTGAAATTAATTGTAATGGTCTTAATTTAAGATCATTACAGATAAATGTGCAAAGCTGAAAGTGAAGCTGTGCTTAAACTCTGGTTGAAAAAGAAAAGATAAGACAAAGTGGAAGAAACTGCAACATATAGTTCACCTAAACCCCCCTATACACACACACACACACACACACACAGAGCCATGCAGGTGCTGTTGGTCGTGGTTAACACAAGCTATTGCATCTTGCATTATTCTGTGCTGAGGTTCTCATGTTTAACAGTCGAAGCTGGCTTCCCCACCTAACATCACAGAGCTGCAGTTCTCAGGCTGGGGGACACAGGCAGAAATGTACACACAAACTTTTTCTTCGTACCGCCTCAGAGTGACAACAAGGATGTTTCCCAGATTTGGTCAGTCTGCTGAGTGTTGCAATGCATCAGTATGTTGCAATGCATCAAACTGTTTCTGTTTAGAGGAATTTACAGTACACACACTTCTGCTTTGCTCATTAAAGGCCTGAAGAGCTAAGATGATATTAGCAATTGGTGACAGAAATTGTTCTTTTAGCCTCACAATCACAACCTCTTGTTGTGAAGAGTTGTTCCTCTCTGTTTTTGTATGTTTTAAACTAAATGCCACCGCTTTGATTGCGGAACAGTCAGGCAGCATTCAGGCTGCATTTCCTTACAAATATTGAGCTTTGAGCTTTTGCCTTTAGAGCTGCTTTAATTCTTAAAAGGCACAGATTCAACAAGGTTCTGGAAACAGTTATCGGAGGTTTTGGTCCATATTGATCTGACAGCATCACACAGATGCTGCAGATTTGTCAGCTGCTCATCCATGATGTAAACCTCTCATTCCAACACATCCCAAAGGTGCTCTATTGGATTGAGACACGGTGACTGTGGAGGCCAGAAAACTCATTATCATGTTCAAGAAACCAGTTTGAGATGATTTCAGCTTTGTGACATGGCACATTATCCAAAGCCAAACCGGCACACTGGTCATAAAGGTCAGCAACAACACTCAGGTAAGCTATGGTGTTCAAGCTCAGTTGGTAATAAGGATCCAAAGTGTGCCAAGAAATTATCCTCCATATCCCTACACCACGACAACCACTTCAAATGGATCCATGCTCTTGTGCTGTTTACGCCAAATTCTGACGATATCCTCTGAATTTGGCAGCAGGAATGGAGACTCGACAGATGACGCCAGATTTTTCTAATATTTCATTGTCTGGTTGCCTCGGTTTCCAGTTCTTAGCTGACAGAAGTGGCAACTAGGGGTGGCCTTCTGCTTTTGTGGCCTGCTTCAAGGTTCAACATGTTGTACATTCAGAGATGCTGTTCTTTGGCTGTAATGAGTGGTTATTTGAGCTACTGTTGCTTTTCTATGAGCTCAAAGGAGTCTTTCCATTCTCTTCGGAACTCTGACAACAAGGCACCAAAGAGATGGTTGGATGGGAAAATCCCAGAAGATCCAACAGTTTCTGAAATACTCAGACCAGCCCTCATGATACGCACAACCACGCTACGTTCAAAGTCACTTAAATCACCTTCCTTCCTCATTCTGATGCTCATTTGAACTTTAGCAGGTCATCTTGACCACATCTACATATAAACTTAATGCACTGAACTGCTGCATTAAGATTTAATAAGACAGGTGTACCTAATAGTGTCTGGTGAGTGTATGTGTGGACTCTTTAACCCTAACACGCATAGTGGTCACTACAGTGAACAGCTATTCAAAGGCTGTTTTCTTGTATTTGTGTCAGAGTTGATGGTATGCTTGCACATAAACCACTACACTGGACACTGATGTGTCACCCCATACACATTAGTTGTCCACCTAAGTGGAAATGTAAAAAAAAACTCTTTGAGAAGTACATGTTTAAAAAAAATTAAAGTTCACAAATATATTTTGTCCCTAAAGATGAATAAAATACTTAAGAAAAAAAATCCTAGTTGAAGTTGTCATAATTCATGCATGAAAGGTTTAATTTTAATTTACCAGATTTACTAAAAAAAAAATACTTAAAAAAAAGAAATAAAAAAGCAATCCCATTTGTACAACTTTGGATTTTTTTCAAAAATGTATGACCCAATGTTTATTTTTCATATGTATTTATTACCCTTTATATAACCAGGAAGTGACACTCTTGAAATAAAGAATCTATTTTGTGAGAGTGCCCTGCACTTATACAGGCAGGTTAAGGGTGTTTTACAATGCAAAGTAGAAAAAACCCTGCATGACTATGGGGGGAAATGCAAAGTCCATACAGCAGTAATCAACATACAAGTGACAGGTAAGGGAATAAAGTGAGCAAATGTTTGAATACAATAGATCTGCATTTAGAACTACACTGAACTATGACCCACACTCACTTCAGTCAAGCAAAAGTCAAGTCCAGAAGCCTGAGTTCAGTTATAAAGCTACTGCACAACATTTAAATCTTGCATCTACAATTCAAGAACCAGTAAATACTCAAGATATTTCTCATGTCCTTAAACTTTTGCAGATCTGCTTTCAGGTACAATGCACCACAAAGACTGAAGGAAATCCAAACTCTCTCAAACTACAGACTTTCACTCTGCTTGGGGATCTTGTAGTTTTATTACATGCTATTTCAGATTCGGACTGGTTTTTCGTTCCCCCTGCTCATAATTTCTTGCTGTGGTATCTGCATTTTGCTTTTTTTGTTTTGTTTCCAAAGCTTACTGGTTAAATAAGTGTTTATAGCACATATATTAAAAACTACACTATAAACCACAATGTTCAGAAAAGACTTTTCTACCCACAGTGTACCAACTGACCAACCAAATAAATACTTAGCACCCAATATGACAATGAAAACAGCTCAACTTTGCATAAAAAAATGATGGAAAACTATAATTAATTACATTAGGACAGTTCTGAATGGATTAGGGAAAGCGTATGGGTAAAATAACCACACAAAAAAGCCATTAAAAATAATTCTTGTATAAAATATTGTTTTAAAAAGAAAATCAGTCATTTTAGCTGTTAACACTACTTGGTCGTTTGAGGGTTAAACAAATCCTCCAAAGTCTTCAAAGAGACAGAACAGAACAGATAAAGCATAAAACGTATAGTAGCAACAGTAGAAACGGGAGACATTGAAGCACAATGACAGAAAAATTTTGTGAAGACTTAAAACAGCAGAAAAAGAAATATTTGTCACATATGCGCAATAAACTTACCCACAAGACATTATGTGGACTCCACTCTCCTTTTCGCACGAAGCCTGGATTAGTCTGTAGGAGGAAGTGATGGTTGGAAAATCCCGATGATCAATATTCCTCCACCTCGGATCAGAGTAAAACTCACAGGTTACTTCAACATTAGGCTCATGAATTTCTGAGCGCAGGCTAAATCCCCTTTTTCCTTACACCCAGTCTGGCTCAAGTTTAGCCTTCCTCTGTGGCTCACTTTCTTTCATGATAAGATATCAGGCTTTATTACCGGCCCAGTAACCCTCCCACCCTGTAATTTACTCCAATTTTCTTAATTAGGATTCTATCTGTGGGAGAAAATGCGCCTGTTCCTGTTCCCCTTGGTCTTTGCTCTTCCTCAAACAAACTCTTTCATATACAAATTCTCTCCGGTTTTTCCACCTCCCTGCATTTGCTTCCATGTAAATTTGACTTTGTCTTTCCAGGTTTGCATGCAAAGTAAGGCATGCTTTGTCTGCGAGAACAGTCTCACACTGTTCTGACCGTGCACGTTTTTTTTTTTTTCTGCATGCAAACGTGACAAATTAAAGGAAAACCTGCAAGTTTTTAACGCCCTTTCGCTGGTATAAAAAAACAAAACAAAACAGGAAAATAATAATCTATGACCAACTGAGCCACCTCGTGACAGTGCAGCTGACTTAGAAACAAGAGTGGGTGTGTAGTAAGGCCTCCGCAAATTAGCACCATCCTAATTAGCAATAAAAACATACTGGTGATCAGTGCATTTGTATATTTGCATATAAACAAACCAACAAAAACCTCCCACATTAGGTGCTAGTGCCGAAAAAAAATCACTTTTCTTCACGATTTGGGTTATCGTGTAATGTTAGCATAAAATTTCCTCTAGAAGAAACTCTGACCATTTATTTTTAGTTATTCTTATTTTGATTTTATTTCAATGATAACTTGACACTAAAACTCTATATAAAGGGTCCCTTGGTGATATTACCCCGAAATAAATTTTAAAAGAATCCCTTGGAAGTCACACCTTTTCCACCATCTTTCATTTTCCTCAAGGTTTTAGTTCAGGAGTGTTTTTTGTTTTTTTTTAAATTTCTGTCTTATCACTAGTTTTAGTAAAGACATAAACCTGACCTTAAAGGAAAGGCCAGAAAGGTATCTGGCAGCCTTATTCGCCAATATGTGCATAAACGTTCTTACTTTGCGCACAAATAAGTGCGTACAAACAGGGCGTGGACACGCCCCTTTTCCCCCTACAAAAAAAAAGAAAAAAAGAATACAGGCCTGAACAAAGTCATTTAAGGTCATTTTCAGTATTACCTGTGGCTTAAGTAGAATTGTTGGGAGACAGGCAAAGTCTCTTTAAATGGAAAATGAATGAAAGCTTACTTTATTTATTTCGCCTTGGTTTAAGTGAATCAGTCGTTTTATATTTTGCTCTGAGTTACAGACTTTTGTTTGTGTCTACTGGAGGGTTTAATTGAAATATGTAAGTTTACATTTTCTATGACAGCTGGACATTCATCATCCATGCAGATGCATCTTCTTAGCCACTGCTCAAAAAATTAAGGAAGCTCTCTATCATGCCAGTATGGAGTCAGTTCAACTGACTCCATTTCATACTGGTAAATCAACTTGTCCTGTTAGGTAGCATAACCACCACTCTGAACAATACAGAAGTGAAGAGGCAATAGATATATAGATATATAGATAGAGAGAGAGAGAGAGAGCGTAGATGTATATGTAGAGTCAGTGGTCACTTTGTTGGGTAAATTGTTCAAATTGAGATTCTAGTCGCGTGTCTACGTCTCTGGTTTTACTAAAAAAGAACCCATGAATAACGTCTAGTGTCTAAAGAAATTTTAACAGTAAACCACACAGAGTTTGTCACTCTTGACATTACTTGCCATCCCTGTAGTATCACTGCTCATATGGGAAGAAACAGAAGTAGAAAAATGCTGTGCTCTTGAAAAAAAGAAAAAAGGGGACCAAATGTATATAATCAGCTTAAAAATAAAACGTGGTAACAACAAGAAACCGTTGACTTTTTTTATTGTAGTCCATAAAAACAAACAGCAATGATAAAAACAACAGGGTGGTAACCATAATAATAATATTCAATAACGCAAAACAACATACCAATAGACAGTAAGAAATTAAATTAACTTAAGATTGCCATCAACTTCAAAGCCATCCCATATACCTAAAAAGCTGGGGAGCTATTGCAAGTTTGTATTACAGGAGATTTCCCATGAAGTGTGGTGCAGTTAGGAATGTCAAGGTGCCGTTTGGGTCTGTGAACACAAAGAGTTGATCCCCGATTGGGTCACCCGTTGGAGCAGGTGGGAGCTTGAGAAGGACGGAAGAAGAGGTAACAGATCTGACTGACTGATACAAAAGTGACAGTAACAGCCTCTTCGTGTCGGGGCATTCTGCAGTAGAGATGCACATCACTATGCCCTGTTTAACACAGACGTACATACAAGAAAACACGCATACCTTCACTCTCCACACACACGTACAGATGAGAACATTAGAGTTAAATGACTTCTAAAAAAAAAAAATCATACAAACAAAAATTTCACAATTTTCTAAAGGTGAAAACAAGCACAATAAAATCCCTTGAAATCTGGAATAATCCAAAAGTTACCACAAAGCACCAGTATACTCCAAACATGCTGCTTTCCCTCTGGTCTAAGCCTCTTCTGCTTCATTATACATAGAGTTACACACACATGTTAGATCCTGCTGGAAGGACAGATCAGTTCAGTGTTCAGGACAGTGGGGTTCAATCTGATTCCCAGTGAAGGAGAAAGACGTCTGTATGTAGTCTGCCGCAAAGAAAGAGAACTGATTCTTACATTCGCTCCCACCCTACATCTACAGTCCCAGTCTTTTCAAAATAAAGTCCAGCAGCACAGCTGATGCTCTTCTGAGTCCGGAGATGGGTTGTGGGTGCAGAGGAAGAAGTACTAACCTGACTGTGCTGTACATGGTGGCTGAGGGGGAGGAACTCTGCTACATGGCGGTGAGGTGAGTGCGACTGGCCTCGGGTGGGGAGTGGGGAGTGCGAAATGTGCAAGGGGATTGGTCAGCGCGGCACCTGCATCTGCTGTGCGGTCTGTGATGGGTTCTGAGCGGTGACCTCAGGGCCCCGGCTGGCCAGTCGGCTGAGGATATTCCTCTCGGACATTTGTAGCCGCACGGCCACGGGGGGTATCCTGGCGATGGTAGCTGGGAGGCGGGTGACGTCGGCCTTCATGTCGCTCAGCAGTTCCTCGAGCTGTTTGAGAACTAGAAATGCAGCACAGAAATCGGCATAACAGGGGTGAGCACTGCAGTCAATTTTGGTTTTTGGTTGAAATTAACCATGTGGTGCGGCAAAAAGCAGGAGGGGACAGAAAACAGTAAGGATGGGTTTGTTAAACTTTAACAGGAATCTTCCTGTTAAAAGGGAGTTCTTCTTTCCCACTGTCGCCAAAGTGCTTTCTCATAGGGGGTGGTACAGTTGTTGGGTTTTTCTCTTTATGTATTATTGTAGGGTCTAACTTACAATAAAAAGCACCTTGAGGTGACTGCTGTTGTCATTTGGCGCTGTATAAATAAAATAAAATTTAACTGAACTGAATTAAATATGGAGCACAAGAGTTCCACAGTATCTCTACTTCCGTACCATTTGTACCATTTCACCTACACTCATAAAATAATGACAAATAAGACATTTCCCAGATTGAGCTTTGTGTAAAATCAATCTTGAAGGCAAAAGTATCTCACCTCGTTCCAGGCACATTAAAGATGTACTAAATCCATATTTGTGAGTTTCAACGGCTCTTTTTCCTGAATTTGAGACAATTTAACTCTAGACACACTTTAAACAATGTATTTGGACAGTGTGGATGCAGGTTTTTTTTGCACTTCATGCTAATTTTTGTTTATGGTGGAAATGTCTGTTTATGTAAAGTAAAACAGAATACAGGCATCTGGTGATGAGTTAAAATATGATGAAATAAAATGGAGTTACCTACACAGCCATTTTCTCACTCAGAAAACGTACTCTGGTAATTGAAGCAATCGAAGCAGAACTTTTAAAGCATTGAAGAATATCCACTATGCCCGCTTTAGAAAAATGTGATTATTCTAATCGTTGTAGTGCAGTTTTTTAAAATAACATAGTCAGAGAATAGAAAATACAGAGACAGCATTTCACAAACCGAACCTTTTTCATTACAGTGTGACAAAAGCAAAACACAAGAAAAAAAAACATTACTTTCTTCATTTCAACACAACTGGATTGGGAAAAAAAATACATTTCTTCATCATTCATTCACTATTCAAATGACTTTAAAACATCACTGTTTTCACCAGACTCGCATGCTTCATCGGCTCCACGAGGTCTTTTTTAATAAATATAAAACATGTCACATTATTGCTTCATGCCATTTAAACAGCCCCTGGCCCAACGCTGGCACAGTGGGAGAAAACTCTGAGCTATGACTACTGCTGCTATAACTGAGACACTCTTCATTAGAAGGAGGATAATTACTGTCAGTTCATTCTTGTCTAAGCAGCTGCAAGTATATATGTCATCATGTGCATATACTGCCAATTTAGGGAAAAAGCACCTGCAAGCAGCTGACTCTGCAGTTACCTGGTAAAAGGAAACCATGTGCAGAATAATGTCCCTTAACAGTGCCGTTGTTTTAATCAGTCAGTGTTACACATATAGATTTTAAGTCAGTGAGAACCTTCACTTTACTTTTCTGGTTTGTAACGTGTCTCACCTTTATGCAGCACTGCATTGGCAGGCTTGTTTCCAGACATTGACTCTTTGCTGAGATGCTGATGGGACTCGGCGAGACACTCCACCTCACTGAAACGTGTGTTGAGGGCCATGGAGGGGTGAGCCGGGTCCTCTGTCATGTTCAGGTAGGCTGCCCGGCGCAGCTGCTCTTCGATCACAAGCGCCTGCTCGAGTAACTGTACAGGAAACGCAGGTGGACCACACGTGCTCAGTGAGATATGACACGCATTCACACAGAGAATTTAAATTATAACCGTGTACTCATTTCACCTTGAACCTGCGGGCAAGAAACTTGTTCTTGATCTCTAGGAAATTGCCTCTGCTCATCTCCCCTTTGAAGGGCTCATTGAGGATGGCAAACCTCACATCGTTCTGCACATCCTGCCACCGAGCGTAGCCGTGTCTGAGAGACACCAAAGTCAAGAATAACAACACAGGTGTGTTTGGATGGTCAATGCCATTTAGCACAGGGTAAGAATTTGGGTGGAAATTGGATAGACTTTAAACATACATCACTGCCCTTCATCCAATTACTAGCAGAGCTCACACACTCTTTCCAGAAGACGAACACCTCATATCACATACTGGTTTCTGGACATCACCATGTAAACTTTTTTTAGACATAAGTCACCATAATTGAACAATCCAGTGAAATAAATCTATGCTAACAGTATGATGAAATATAACAGTAGCACAAGTAAGTCATTTTATTTGTCAGATAATTTAACTAAAATGCTCCAGAAGGCATTAACAGCACAAACATGGAGAAGTGCAGTTCAGTTATAGTTAGCAATCAGCAACAGAGTCTACACTGGCACACCTGTCATTTTAAGCAGCTAAGCTCCTACATTTAAACCAAAAGAAAGTGTTACATGTTTCTGTAGCAGGCCTCAACTATGTGGCTCTATAGACAGTGGCCAATTAGCAGAAATGCAATTTTTGGCACTTGTGTGTTGATTTGTCAGCCCTGGAGGTTGCCACTGGTCGAAACCACTCGAACCACTTCAAAGAATTGATATTTGGATGAATCCAGGCACATTTAAATGGATCAATATTAGCTAAATCCTTTCTTTATTCAATTCTGTGGTCAGTTTGAAACGGCCTGCTCCTTAATGACAGCTGTGCTCTAATGTGATCAGTTCACTTAATATGAGTGCAAAATTTACAGTCTGTAAATGTGAAATGATGATTGGTCACCCTGGTGCACCTGATTACATTCTCTTAACAGAAGACGATAATAACCTATGAATAGCGAAGAACAGTCTGTTAGAGATATTGTCCGTCTGAAAGGATACTGTATGATGCCAGCAAGCAGCCAGTAGTCATGACGGCGGTGCCAAATCTCAAAGGTCTTCTTGGTGACGGTGGCGGCCCTCTCCTCATTCTGCCACAGAGAGTGAAGCTCTAAAAAGGAGGGCAGGAAGGTCAAAACAGGCAGAAACGAAACAGAAGAAAAGAGAAGAGAAAGAAGAGAAAAAAGTGTGAACGGCTGCATGTGTGTCCACCTGTGAATCCTCCGTCAGCAATGTTGAACATGAACCTCTGCTTGGTGGCTTTCTTCTTCTCTTCACTGACATTAACCACAGGTGCAGCTGTTCCTCCGTCTTTGGCGTTCTCTCCGTTCTGCAGTTTGCTAGACTCGTCTGGTTTCATACCGTCCTTCTCCTCTTTTTGTTCTGAAAAAAATATAAAAATTTAAAATTCTGAATTTATCCGCTATGCAGTTGAAATCTTGTAAAGTTTATTTACATTTTAATGCACATCTCAATCTTAAAAGGTCAAAAATTACAGAGAAGGTTTGCTTCCAGGTTTGTCATCTGGGCTTCAAATGTAAGACAGAGTATAAGTGTGTGAACTCAGAGCTAACCTTTTTTCTCCTCTGTGGCTGAACCACCTTCCATTTTCTCATCTTTGCCTTCTTCAGCTAAAAGAAGAGAAATAAATTGAAAGACTGAGAAGGTGAGAAATGAAAGCCAGAGAATATTCTATGTTGTTTAAGACAAGATAAGATGGTAAAAGATAGGGAAATTTTGACGTATGTATATGTATGTATCCACATACACACCTTTTAGCAGCAAAATGGGATCTTGCATGGTGTAGTGGTTGAATGCTCATAGCAGCACAGAGAGTGGAGCATTGTACAGTTTCATTGAAACTACTGCACATTACAATATATTAGAACCCAGCGTGTGCATTTATGTACTCACATGTGTATTTATATATGTGGTCTGCTGCTGTTGTGCGTTGTCAAAGGAACAACCTCCTAAATCTCCCCATCACATACAGTGGGTGTGGCCAGCCTGTCACTGAAAGACCTACTCAGTGCTTTCAGAGTGGTCTGCATGGGGGTGGGAGGTGTTCTCTAACAGGGATGACAGCTTAGCTACCATTCTCCTGTGGCTCACTACCTCCACTGGTTTAAGAGGACATCACAGAACAGAGCTGGTCGCATCTCTGCTTGCAGATCTGCTGCAGCAGAGATACCGCTGGCCCAGCCCAATGCCATCACAGAGTCATCAATGGTCTTAAGGAGCTCCCCCTGCACTCCCAAAGACCTAAGTAACTGTAGCAGACACATCCTGCCCTTTCCTTTTCTTTAAATGGCATTTGTGCTGTTAGGCCAATCCAATTTACTGGTCATATGAACACCCAGGTATTATTGTATGTTACCTGCAGCTATGTGATGCATTTCTATTCATCCATGTTTTCTATTAGAGCAGTAAGGTGGGATTTTTTCCCTTTGCCCCATATAAGTGCACATTCTGCTAGGGCTATTTTTATTGAAGGTGTTCATTAAGACAATTGTTATGTTTCAGATTCATCTGACCTCTAAGTGTAGTCTGTATACACCCATGAGCACGTGCATACATTCTGATTATTCAATTTTTATTTTACTTTTTCATTTCGACTTTGTTTATACAGGTAAATCTCACTGAGACACGAGTTCTCATTTTGAAGAGCGACCTGTTTAATTGTATACAAAAAGGTACTGAGACAAAATGTAAATTCTACAAAACGTGGATCAAGGCAACCTTTTTAATTTTGTAATGTTAGTTAAGTGGAGCAAGACTATGAAACTGACAATGGACCACAACTAAGACGTAGCCTAAAAGTGACCTCCAATGGTCCCGTACTGTGCCTTTAACTGTGACTCAATTTGACCTTAAAAGCTTGTTGTACTGTTGAAGATGTAACAATCATCACGTGCCTCACCTCTAGACCTGCCCTCCACTAAATCCATCTTGCTCTCTGAACCTTCGCCCTTGATGTCGGCAGAAGCGTCCTTCTCCACAGCCGCTAAAGACTTCTCTTCTTTCTCTTTGCTCATGTCTTCGGCTTCTTTCTCTTTCCCTTCAACTCCATCCGTCTCCTTCTCTTTGTCCTCCTTCTCTGCAGCAGAGTCTGTTTCCTCTTTCTTGTCCAGAACGGGGGATTTTTCAGACTCATCTGGGATTTCAATAATCTATGTAAGAGATGGGTAAAATAAAAGGACATATATCTTCAAACTGCAATAGCTGAAGTGAAAGCAGAAGTTGATGATACGGATATGAGAGCAGAATTTACCTCTGGATCATCTGCCTTCTTAGCAGCTTTGCCATCCTCTCCCTCCTTCTTCATGTCTTCCTTGTCCTCGGACTTGGACAAATCCTCTAAAGACAGAAAACACATATGATATTACAGATATGGGGGAGCGCTTTCCTCTGTTATGTTTATAACTAATTCGGATTCCTATTTAACATTTAATCTTAACAAGTGTGTGTTTCTTGGCCTATTCACTGTAGTCTTTCCAAATGCATCCACAAGAGGGAGCAAATGGGGGGAAATCGCTGGAGGTCAAAACAAACCTGTTTGAATAATTACCCCTGAGTGCAAAACACAAAAATATCTCTTACATATCAAAGAGTTATTTCAGGTTTACCAGGTGAATTGAGTCTTAAACATAGAATTTACATCACATCTTGTTCAAAACTAAGGTCAAGCATGTGGTGCTGAGGTTACAGCTCAGAGGAAATGACAATGTGTTTCATCGTCACCAGTGTCCACTTCTTACAACATGCAGTCTAAGCGTCAGAAACCAAGTCTATTTATAATGCATGCATCATGTTCTGAGTCTAAAAAATGTTAACATTTGTTTAAAAAGCTCGGTATTGATTGCAAATAGTGTGTGTTTACCTGGCACAGGAGTGTTGGGCTGTGTGTCTGCAGGGGTCCCTGTGGAAGGAGTCTTTGGATCTTCTCCTGCAGCCAAAGCTGCAGCTCTTTTGTTTTCCTCCAGCTCTGCCATCCAGGGCATCGACCACTGACCATTCACATGTTCAAACTCCTGCACCTATTAAACAACATGTGATTCAATGATTAAGAGTTGAGTTGATTACACTATTTGTACTGTTTCTACCGGAGCTGTTGAACCATACCTTTTTCCGAATGAGTGACATCACACCGATGCGAGTGAGCACGTGCTGTCTTGACAGACCTTCCCGAGGGACGCCATCGGCAAACGTCTCGGCTCCATCGGCCCCCGGCTCACAAAGGTGACGCATAAACAGAGACACATAGGCCCTGCAAAGAAAGCATGACATCCTGAATACATTTGAGTCAGTCGTATTTTATATTAGACATGCAGAGAAAACATGCTAATTAAGCTAAACATAACTATGCTTCTAGTATTTAGTACTAAGAGGCTTCGAGAGAAATGGCTCAGTTACCAGCTTTAACAATAATTTAGAGATCTGGCCAATTTATAAAACTGTCCTTGATGAACTGGTTAAACTGTGTAGACAAGTTGACACATTTAAGCAGACGATTGATACTAAAATTTTTGATAAAGTTTTGCGTCATAACCAAAAAAAGCATTTTACCTTGATATTAGACTGGACACAGAAAAATGACAAAAAATACCCATCAGACTTACTTGAATTCTTTCTCTGACTTTCCTCGTAGGTCTCTGACCAGCCACTGGTTAGTAAAGGCATCTTGTGGAGGCATCCCATAACGCATCACAGCGTTTAAGAAAGCCTTCCTCTGCCGTGCGTTGAAGCCCAGCACCTGAGAGGTATGAGGTCAAAATACAAAAGAGAAGCTTAACAGAAAGACAAGAAAAAGGTGCGACTCTTCCACCATTGTACAGTTAATTTTTTCCCCTTGCATATTCACTCTTGTCTCGGGGAAGGAACCAAAAACTGACCTCAATGTTCCCACCAACCCTGGCCAACAGTGGGGGTAGAGGCTTGTCCCGGTCGTTCCTCAGTCCTTTGCGGTTTGGTCTGCGGGCATTGGCTATGAGCAAAGAGGCACGGTTAGTTGGTAGGTAGATCTGAAAGTCAGCGCTAATTCCACCGAAGCCATGAGAATGAAAAGTTCACAATTAAATTTTGCATGATGCATGATCGTGTGCGCTCTTATCGTCCTAAAATTTCCACTTACGGCTCATTGGCTCACTCTGATCCTGCTGAAGTTGGCCCTCTCTCCACACTTTTACAATAAACGCTTTCAGAAAATTTACCACTGAAAGCAATCTGTTATCAGTATACATCCTTTAATAAAACTGTTGTTACAATAACAAAAATACAACTGGTGTATAAATGCACACCTTACGGCACCTTTCAATTGGCAAATACATTTTATGCAACATGTTATGCACTGACACAAATTTAATAAATTAAAGTGAACAGTTATATAAAGAGTTAATATAAACACAAACAATCTAAAGTGCAAAGCGGGCGGCTCAGCAGACTGGGAAACCGTTGATCTTTATATTCTTTCCCTGTTTCCTTCTCTTATGCGTTTTCCTTTGCCTTTTCTTTCTGTCTTGCTTTGCCTCTCTACGCTCAACACAGATGATGCAGTCACATTTCCTCTTCTGGCAGCTGTTGTTGAGGTTGTCGAGGAGGATATCATAGCTCTCGTCTGAATCTCAATAAACATCTGCGGGGGTGTTGGAAGGATGTTAGTGAATTACGTATCACAGATGTGGAAAGACGTCTTATCATCTGTTATTAATCTGAACAGGAACTTCCACCTTCATGTCAGCTTGTTATGATCATTACCTTCACTCAACTCCATCTTTAAGACTAATGCCAAACTCCTCAGAGCACACACATCTCAGTGTGAAAGACCTTACACCCCATTCCCAACTGTTGTAACCACCTTACCTTCAGTCCGTTCATCAAAGTCCTCATCACCCTCCTCTGAGGCCACCGAGTAATCAGACTGGTTATCCGACTGATCCTCCTGCCAGTCTAAAGAGACCACAGAGAAATGATAAGATGAGCGAGGAGAAAATACCAAAAAGGACAAAACTCATCCCAACAGCTCAATCTAACTGCTCAACAACGAGATAAAAGTACATGTACGAGTACACGATAAAAGTAACTCCTCTCAGAGGTTTATTCACAGGTTAGTGCAAGTTCAAACAGTAGGGGGAGTTACTGTGTTAAAACTACATTTGAACTACTAGATTACTCCTGCAATAGACAGAAAGAAAAGTTCCTTCACTGGTCTAGTTAATGTTTACAGCTATATAGAAGTTAAAAGCTGACTACTGTGGCTCTAACAGCATTAGTTTTTGGTTTATTTGGGGGCTGACACGGCAAAAAGAGACAAAAAAAAAAAACTAGTTCAACTGCT
>VUQR01010354.1:0-10791 GCA_015108515.1 Hemichromis elongatus | reverse complement strand
CAGGTCGGAGAGAAAACGATCAGTTTTATAGGAATAAGTGAATGTATGGCTATATATGTACATATACATATGTATATATATATATATATATATATATATATATATATATATATATATATATATATATATATATAGATAGATAGATAGATAGATAGATAGATAGATAGATAGATAGATAGATAGATAGATAGATAGATAGATAGATAGATATTAAGCGCTATATATTATAGATTTCCAGAATGTACACTTAAACATTTAAAGAATATGTTGTTAGATGGAGTGTGAGTTATAATATTAAAGTGAAACATACACTTTGCAGATTTAGTGGCTATGTCTAGATGAACTCTGTATTTTACCTTACTTAAACTTAGATAAAACAGGTACTTTTTCATAGTGATGTCAGTAGCAGAAACAAAGGCAAGAGTTAATTAACTTAACCTCTAATGTTCTGGGGCATCATGTGGTCACTGCAATTGATTATTTTGAATTTGGTAATCAAATTCATCCATATTTGTATGTGCACACGCACACAAACACAAAGAGAAAGAGAGAGTGAAGCTAACACACATATTTGGGTACAAGAATATATGGAACTAAACTATAAAGCACTTTGAGTGCTCTGGCAGAGTAGAAAAGCGCTTTGTAAGGGTCAGCCCATTTACCATTTAAACACCAGGACCGTCAAACACACTTTGAGACTTATGACTTTTAGGGAAGTCACAGTTTAAAAATTGATGACTCTGTTTGTTTACTCTGGTCCAACTCAAATGATCAACTTGGAGCTTTTCTCCTGAAGTTTTGTTTCAAAGAAAACACGAAGCAAACTTCAAGTGAACCAAAATTCGGCACTACAAACCACATAAGAACATTTAGTCCACTTATTGGTCAGATGTGTCTGAGGTGGGGGCAACAAAAGTAAACGCAGGAAGAAGGTGCTGTGTTCTGCCCTAATCGATAATTCACATTCATCTTGCAGCTAGTTGCTAACCTGTATTTACCATTATTTTGTACTCTGCACATCTAAAGTACCTCGTTGCATCCTAGAATGCAAAGCATACCTGGCTACAGGAAGGTGTTTAGCTCATACTCGCAGTATGCACTTGGTTGTTCGCTCAGATCACATTCACACCATAAAGAATCAGAGTGAGACCACCTTCACCAAAGGCTCTTGGTGGAGATGTGTGTGCCTTAGTGGGATTATCATGCTTACACCTGCACAACAAAAATGCACTAAGGGGGAAAACAAACCAGAATTTGATTTAAATGGACCAAACACTGCATGTGTGAAAATAGCATTTAAGTTGAATTCAAAATAATCTTTTCAAATCATTTCTCTGCTCATGATAACTCTGTATGGCGCTCATGAAAACAGATGCAGGTAGAAATGAAGACTAAGGCAGTGGTAAGCATTCAGGATTGGAGCACTGTACTTACCTGTGTAAATATGGCGTTATTTTTGAGCCTCTCTTTTGGGCACACATAAAAAAAAATTGCAAGCGAAAACGTTGCACTTTGAGGAGAAAATTATTTTGAGCAAAGAAAAGTTTCATTTGAGCCAACAAAATTCATTGCTGTGCGCAAGAAATATATTTCAGTGTTTGCTATTATCCATATACACGCACAATAACAGCCCCTCTCTCTCAGTTGTTGGCACTTGTGCTCAGATCTTTGCTCTGTGTGCTGACGGACATCCACAGACCTGCTCCCACGGTGTCGTTTGCGCTCACAACAACTCTGCTCTGTGCGCACTCAACTCTCTGTACACCGTTATAAGTGTGCCACAAAACCGACCAATCACAGACTTAAATTGCAAAAATTCTGATTGGCTGTCTCCAATCAGCTCGTTATCTACTGCATTCTGGAAATCCAATTTTGGTTATTATGTTTGATTAGCTTTCTGTTTTGCAGACCATCATGTTCTTGTGTTTTCTCACAGCTAATTCAAGAACTGTGTAAAGCAAACAAAGGCACCGTTACATGCAATACTGGTAATAAATATTAATACTTTATGCATTCATATTTTTTGTGAATGTCAAAAGCATTTATTTCTATCAGATATACACATTTATGAGCACATTTATCTATACAAAACATGCTACTGCATTTTTTTTAGATTAAAATATACTCATCTTATTCTCTACACTGTGCAGTGCTAACTCCAGGTTATCTCCAGGGTGTACAGTATCCTCTGCTTTTACAAACTGAAAGATTGTCTGCAAAAATAAAGGCCACCTCAGTTGTGTGAATGCTTCCGCAGCAGAGTGCACTGTCTAGACAGCACATCCACAGAGGAAAAAGAATTCCTGTGTCCACACAAATTGTGACAAATCACTTTGGAGCAGAAGCAATATAAGCTTTGATAACTGTGAAGGTTGAGGAGAAAACACAGGTGAAAAATAAAAACAAAAAGTCACTGAGGGGGGGTTGTGGGTGTGCGTGTCTAAATGAGTGTGTGCGGCTCTCTGGGCATGTAAGGGACAGTGGGTAGCGTGTATGAAGGTGTCAAGGGAGGACACTCAAGTGTGCGTATGTGTGTGTGCATGGATGTGTGTGTTGCAAATGGCTTGTCACAGACTATTGTGCTATTAATATCATTGCGTTCACACACTCCCTCACACAAACAGGTGCTCATGCTCATGAACACAAAGCTTCTTTGCCAACAGAAGCCCAGAAACGACTCGGAGCACGCAGAGCACTCACTGGGATTCATCTCTCCATGTGTCTCTCTAGGGATCTCGGGCACAGGCTGTGTTGGTGATGCGGCCAGAGCCTGGTGGGCCTCGGAGAAAACCAGTCTGTTACTGGTTTCCCAAATCTATGCTTAAACTCTCCACCAACCTTACCCCTTAGTCTGCCATCTGCACCATCATCTGCTTCAGCATTCTAAAACAGTCGAAGATAATGAGTGAACAACTTCTCGGCCTTCCTATAACAGATTTTATGGTGTAACATTCTCACTATTTGCAGTGCATGAACATTAACTCAGTGTAAAAAGTAAGGCAATTAGTTCTGGTGTAAGAAAATGTAATATAGATGTATTTTTTTAAATTGCAGATAAAGTTCTGTACTTAAATCTTTATTTTTTTGTTTGTTTTCAAGCAATGTAACACATCAAAAGTGAACAAATCAAGTTGCTTTTAATTATTTTTACTTTTATTGCACTCCTCCCTTGTTAAAAGGGGGATGCCACAGCAGACAGAACCACATCTTTGATTTAGCAGATTTTGTTGCGTTTTTTTTAAAACCTGAGTGATCATCTTGATGTAAACCCAAAGCCCAGGGAAGGTTTACTTGTTGGGCAAATTTGTTAACAACTCCTCTCTGGAACCACTCCTCTGGTGTAGTCCATATGTCCTTAAATTAAAATATATACCCTTATTTCCTTATATATCCTATCTATTTAATCACATTCACAACATAGCAATTTTGAAATTAACCATCAGCAACTGACATTAACGAATATAAAACTGAATGTCAATACCAATATCTTAGTGAAAAATAATTTAGCTCCTCCTAACAATACACCGACAACAGTTTTTTTTTTTTTTGTTGTTTTTTCTGAAAAACTGGCATTTGGGAGAAACAATAATGGGTTGCCACCTGATAATACCATGAATGTATTAATGTTGAATAAATATGTATAATATATTGAGGGTAATTGAATTCTGGAGATGCATATTTCAGCACCTGTTCTATTTCAGAGGATGCTCACTTTAATGGGTGAATTTCAGTAGATAATATCACCTTGTGCATAGGTTTATACTTGTAGAATCATAAAGGTTTTTGTATTCTGTGTCAAAATGCTGACATTTTGATATTATCAATTCACAATGACTGCTTTAGAGACAGTTCACCCTAGAATAATGGCTTACAAAATTTAATAGACATGAACAATTATCATGAAAACTAACTAAAGCTAAGTAAGTACTACTGAGGAAAACACAAGCATTTTATAGGTCCACCTACAGAACGAACTTATAAAAATGTAAAAAATTGATTTGGTATAGGAATGTATGTAATATCAATTTAACCAAAAACTGGTAATGGCATTCTTACTTACACACATGCACTCCCACACATCCCACAACTCCCCGTCTGTTCCTCTGCTTAGCTCAGTAAGCATAAGACACCAGAGAATCCCATTCATCAGGTTTAGTTGCTAGCTAAACAGATGGGGTTTTGAGCAAACTCCTGCGGTTTCCCCTGAGACAGATTACAAACCACATCCAGTGAGCGTTAAAAGAAAGAAAGCTTTGAATGAGCTTTGATAGAGAAACAGAGATTGAAGCTGGTTTCATGTAAGCATCAAAGTCTTATTCTAGTTATTCCCATTTTCCCATGATTCGCACACAGAATAAATGTGGCTATCAACACGTCCAACAGAATTTCTTGTTGGTTTGTGGAAAATTGGAGGATTCAGGATTCAAGTCTTGTCAGCTCTTAAAAACACGATTTGTCTGTGCTTTCCAAAAGTACTCCATAAGCTTCTGACAATATTATGATTTAATTCTTTGCCTATGTCCCCTTATCGCCAAATGGTCATGGCAGATTGCTGCCTCTCCTTGGGCCTGGTTCTGCAGGAGGTTTCTTCCTGTTGAAAGGGAGTATTTCCTTCCTACTATTGCCAAAGCACTTGTTCATTAAGGATCAACTGAGTGTTGAGGTTTTCTCCGTTTTCCCCATATATTATATGGTCTTTACCCTACAATATAAAGCGCCTGTTGTGATTTGGCACTATATAAATAAAACTGAATTCAATTGAACAGATCACTACTTTTGTTAAAATAAATATATATTCTAACAAACATTTTTCAATCTCTGGTTGGAATCCGGAATTGCTATAACTATTGGACAGGGTTACAAATAAAATACCCAGACACACAAAAAAAATGCCAGACTGCATTTTTTGGCTGTGTTTTCCAATAAAAAATAAAACAAGAGAAGTGATAATAGTCTACACAGCTTTTTTGTAGAAAAGAGGAGGAATATGGACTAGGAAGATGCTTCAGGGGGAAGACAACTTCCAAAAGACTCGTGGCTGTGTTCTTGACACTCTCCAGATGCATGTGATGCCTTTAGTGAGCCAAAAGAGCTAAAAAAAAAAATGCTGGTGGTTACATGTGCTGTGATTACAATTTTCTTCCACGAGGGGTTAAGGCCCTTAGATAGCAAGTGAAAACTGCTTTAAGAAACATGAAAGACAGGAAGGGTTAGATGCTCTCCTGCTAGGCAGTAAACCATCAGCTTCAGTGGTTGCTCTGAAAGTGAATTAACGATCATGACCTGGATCAGAGAAACCAGACAATCTTCAAATTCAGTTAGCTCCACAATCCGTATTCCAATGCATCTACTCAGACACATATCAGATGTAGTTATTCAACGACAAGCAGATGCATGGGAGCCAATAGTTTTAGATTATAAGTTTGTATGTGAACATTAGATAAAAGAGTAGAGAGGGACTATACAACAGTGATGACAGCTAGTAAATGAAATTACTTTAAGTGGAAGATGTTTAACCATAAAGGAAAACCTTACCTCAAACAGCTGATGACAGAAAGTGGAGCTCTTAGGAAAAAATGCTTTAGATCTTGGTAAACACAGCAAAACACAACAGCTAATAACAATATTTTATTTCCTCAGCCAAAAGCAGGGGGAAAGCTTGTCTTTCTGAAAATTTCTCCTACTACCTCTACTAGCAATTTGTCACTCGCAGAGTCCTGACTTTAAGAGGATTTCATCCAACGTTTGATCTTCCTATCGTATGGATTGCAACTAGCAAATACTTAATTGTCACTCAGTTGAATATTTTGCTTATTTTTGGATCACACAAAACCAGCTGCTCGTACCTCTGTATGGCATGCCTTCAAAGCCTGGAGATATAAAAGTCTGAAAAACAGTTGCTCCATGGTGTGTTTTTGCCTCAAGTGGTGAAAACACATTCATTGTTTCCACCGTTAGTGAGAACAGTTTTCTTGCATATTGTGCAAAGTATTGTACTTTGCTGGAGGGTTTTGAAGAGGGTTTGAACTAATTTCCCCTTGTGGGACAATAAAGAAATTGAATTGAATTGAATTGAATTGCTCTGGCTTCTCTTTACGACGAATGTAAATACATAGCATTGCTATATCAAGTAAAAAGGTATACTGGTATTTTCGTGGATGGTATGATATGCCACATCCCTACTTTGCAAACACCTCAGGGGAGTTGGTGTGCTTTTTGGCTCAGGTACCATGTTAAGCTCTTCATGCCAACTCTGGAGTATATAAAAACAGAATGTACAGAGAAAATCTGGGATTAAGCAACATGGAAACCACTGAAGCCAAAAGATGATGTCTAAATTTCCAAACCAACTAAGTCTCCTTGGAAGGAAATGAACAGTCCAGTATGTTTTACCCACTCTTGACCTTAATTCCTATATCTGAAAGAATTCCAGTTTTTATTTCAGAACTCTTTAAAAAAAGGTCACATATCTAAGTGATATATGAGTGTTTAACATGCCAAACAACAAGTGAAGCTGTCATTCTCTCACTGAGACCACAATGTTTCAATGTCATATACACATATTGCAATAGTTAAAAAGGCAATATTTGATTTATAAAGGCACAGAAAAACTAAAGATATCATCTTGCAGTTGGTAAAGCTAAAGTAAAGACATTTAGTGCAGTGACAGAGCATTTATACTCGGACATGTGTCTGAAAGAAGCTCTTGCTTGGCAACATAGGAGAGCAGCTTGCCATTGTAAAACACAATGAGATCCATGTCAGCTTAGGTTCTTTAGATGGAGTATTTGTGCAGAAAATGCACTGCTCTTTTCTCCAAGGGAGGTGGACACAAAGGCAGAAAGAGGGATTTGTACTAAACTCGGTCCAAAAATATAAACCTACTCCACTCTCTTCTCAGCTGGGATCTTTCTAAAATCATTATGACATCTTTCACGTTTTTATATCGACTGCTGATCACACTGCCCGGCCTCTGTACCCTCTAAGAGGAGATATGGTGGATTTGAAGGAGTTGTTTGACTAAGTGGTTGATTGTTTGGGGGGGGGGATCTAAAGTAGCTCAAAGTAATAGAGGTTACCTTTTTATAGTTTGATGTATAATATATGTGTACTAAATACACATAAATATATTTAAGACTGTAGATAAGTGTAGACAACTTATATAAAACATTTTACAGCATGTTAAACTAACTCTTTAAGTATTTGGTATCTGAGGCCACATAGGTGGTTAAATGGTGCATCTGAACAAGGTCAGTTTTTGACAAACTATTTGAAATACTGAATATAAGTGGCCAATGTTTCTCTTTGTCTATAACAGCTCTAATCAGTTTATCCTATCTGTATTGTGTACGTGTGCTTATCATTTGAAGATCCAAATTTTTGAGTCTGAGGTCAAATAATGATCATGAATGGTGTGAATCCAACAGACATGCTGCCTGGACGAGAAAAGTAAGACATCACCAATGTCTTTGTCATAGCAGCATCTTTCCACTGGAATAATTTCACCAGATGTGTGAATTTCAATCCAACAAGCCAAATTGAATGGGAACTGACAACAGTTGGTATGTCTTTCAGCCTGCTCTTTTACAATACTCTAAGGACACTACAAAAAATAAAACTGGCATCACAAATTTAATAAATCAATGCATCTGTTGTATAATTATATAATATGGTTTATATCCAAGGCAATACACTACACGCATGCATGAACCATCACTGACTCAGCACATGTGTTCTATATTTGACTTGAGCTTATGCTGTAAGAACTATTGTCAGCTAAGAGCAGATAAGAAATAAAGGAAGTTCATTTAGTTTAGTAAGTGACAAGGCACTGGGTACCAGAACTGAAAATGAGACACTGACATAAGGAGTTATATTTGAGACCAATTTAGTCACCTTGGTGAGGCAGTGGAGTATAAAGCCACCTGGTAAAGCGCTCTGACTACAGATTTAAGGACTTAACACTTCCAACACTGCCAAATGAGGTTCCGTCTGCGCGATAAGAACGGAGAAAAAAACAGACTATGCTAGATGACAATTGGAAAAGCACATTTGTTACTTTTCTGGATTTTGTGCCATAAGTGAAGATGCTGTAGAAGATGAGGATGAGGTAATTGTGCTCTGAATCCTGAAATGCATGAAGGTTTCAGTCATTTTGATATGCTACTTGGGTGGGTTACTATACATACTATATAAGCACTTGTCTTAAAAGTGAAGCCAATTACAGTAACATATAAAAGTGTATGAGAAAATTCATAATTCCTAAAATTATTTATGTTTTTAGAAAATGTTTTCCGGATGGGTTTATGAATTTCAGTCACTAAGTTAAAATAAATATATTGACTTTGTAAATTGTGGTCTAAATTAGAGATGGCACAATACCACTTTTTATGTCTTATACCAATACCGATATCAAAAATTTGGATATCTGCCAATACCGATATTAATCCGATGTGTATTTTATAATCAATAAAACTGTTTTTCATAGCTCAGCAATACTGCTCAATCTAATACAATTAAACCTACACCATCCTCCCTATTCTGGTATTTTAACGAGTACTTAGCAGAAATATTAAACAACCTAACTAATAGGGTTGTCAACTCCCAGTAAAAAAATAGGGAATCAACCCCCACCCTCCACCTCATGATACTTAATCGATGTATTCAACTTTAATTTAATGAGCTGGGTTACACCATGTCGCAAGTTTTGTGAGGTGCTTTTGTGTTATTTAATGGATCCGATTAGATTTTTTATTTTTCCGATACAGTAATTCAGGTCAGTATCGGACCAATACCGATACGTAATATCGGATCGGTCCATCTCTAGTCTAAATTAAAGCCAAATAATAAAGCTGGTAGAAAATATTTAAAAAAAATGTAAATAATAAAGGTCAAATAACTTTAACACCCAAGATACATTACAGTATTCATTTCAAGCATTATGTAAATGTAAGTAAACAGCAATGCTATCAATCCAGCTAAATCATATCTGCCGGGACTTGCTGGCTCTCTCACTCTTCCCCTAAATCTCTACACGCAGGCCAATTAAATTTGCAAGCCCTCATTTGTTACATTATATGTTTCCCAGTATTGACTTGAATTTCAATAGTGCTGGTTCAGAGTTCATTAAAAGTCAGCTGAGTCTGAAATGGTCAATATTATTAAACAAATAGGCTGAAGAAGATGGAGCTCCGACTTGCAGTTTTAGCGACTTCTTAAAATAGTTTTCAAGGATGATTTTTATGTAAGCGGGAAGCAAGTTAATTTGAAGGAGTAACTCCAAGCAAATCTCTGAAGAAGTATTACATTTCAAACTGAGTACAGAAGGGAAGCATTAGAATTGTGATGAATGAGTAAATGAGACCTCGTTGTTTTATCAGACCCAGTGAGCAGGCAGTGTGCCAAGCGTATATGCATCATAAGAGCCAGTCCTCACACTGAATCATTATTGATAAATAATACAAACTCCCTCAATAGAGCAGTTATTGCAGTATGCATTGTTAATAACACGGTACCTGTTTATTAGACAGATTAGGTTGGTAAAATAAAACAAGAATGTTTCTTACAAGAAAAATACTCCATTTCAATTGTTTTATATATTTACCTGCTCAAACTATTTCTTTATTAATATTTTTTTCTTTTACAATTATATTTGACTTTATCTATCAGTAGGATGTCAGTATTGTAAGCCAGGATAGGCCCAGCAGTACAACATTACCAATGTATATCATTTAAAAAGTTGTCTGATGAGTTGTATTCACCCCATTTAGTTTCTCTTCTATTTTCAAGCTTAAAGCTGATTGTTTTTCTAAGTACACAGAGTTCAGGTGTAATAGATTGCATCAATTGAGCAAAGAAGTCAACCACAGCAGATGAAGGGCAAAGACTGGATCGAATATACCTGCCCAGAAAAGAATCAAAAAAAGAAGAAAAGTGCAAAATGCGAAAACAAATACCACAACTTTCAAAGCACAAGCAGCAGTTCATGATTAACTCTCTATATCCCATAATAACCGCTGCTGGCCGGTCTGCATTTCCCCATATAGGCGATGACCAGCCAAGAAGTGTCAACTGCTGCCTATGTATAAAAACATTACTGTAAATACTGTATTTTAACATATTTGATAAATATAAACACTTAACAATAAGGAATAAAAAAACTGTTATAATGAAATATTTAATATTGAAGTTTAATTTAATGAAAGTATTCAGTATTCCAAGAGGAAAACAAATATGGCGCACATAGTTACATACTGTCATAATCCTGGGTCGTTGACCCAACGTTTTGTGTCTTATTTTCCACCTTCTTGTGTTTATCTTTATTTTGTATTCATTCTTAGGGTTGTTCTTATGTTTAGTGTTTAGTGCTCTTCCCTCTGTGCCCTCTTCGTGTTTTTGTGTTTGTATTTCCTGTTTTACTTTGAAAGTCTGTGTAAGTTGTCACTGTGTTAACTTGTGTATTGCTTCGTCATGTGTGAATTAGTTTCAGCTGTGCTCCCCTTCTGTGTGTCATTACCTGATTACCTTTTGTGTGTATTTATAGTGGGTGTCAGTGTGTGCTCGTCGTGGGATCGTCTGTTTAGTTTACTCAGTTATTCTGCGTCTCTCTGTTCCCCGTGCTGATTGTTTCAGGTTAATTCACCCTTTAGTTTTCCCAGTTTAGGTTTATGTTTTGTTTTGCTCCTGCCTCTGGTAAACCTCTCACCGTAAATAAAACGCACTCTCGCATTCCACCTCCGTCTGCATTTGGATCTTTCCTCTATCTCCACGCGACTGCTGCCCCAGTCGTGA
>VUQR01010353.1:68375-82692 GCA_015108515.1 Hemichromis elongatus | reverse complement strand
CACCTTTTTTTTGAATAACTAACCCCCTTGGTGATTGATTAGTTTTCTTAAGGCATGTCTTAACAATATAGATTTGAAGGAATGTTTAAATTTTGGGAGTGTGTGCACATGCCATAACTATCTGGCCAATCTGTGATGTGCTTGTTTAGTTTTACATCTGCACGTGTCTGTGCTTCTAAAAGCATGCGTAACATTACTTGAAACTGCCAGCAAGTTGGTGTGCATTTGCATCTCTGTGATGTAGGTTCTCTTTTTTTTTTAGCAGTAAATTATCACAGAGCAATGACGACTGAGTTAAAAACGTCACTTCGGTCTTGTCTTTTCCGTTCCCTCGAGTGCTGCTTTGTTGGGCTGCCAGTGAAGCTGTCAGAAGTGGGTTGCTTCATCTTTAAACAAGGAGGGGAAAAAAACATGTGTGTCAGGGGAGAAAGAATAAAAATGGTTGAAGGTGGTGCGATGGATTGAATTAGAGGAGCAGAGGAATCAAAAGTGAACAACAGAATGGAGAAGAAGGAAAGGCAGTTGAGAGTCAGCACCTTGTCATCTCAGCTGTTGTGATTTAGATTGGCTGACAGCACACAAAGCTCCCAGCATCTCACAGCTGTGCAACATGCCTACCCTGTTTTATTTTTAACCTGGACACCTAAATTAGACTTCTAGGTCCAAGCAGCATCCACACCATTGTCTCCATAGCCTGTATGTGTGTGTGTGGCTTCTTGTGTTTAGATATGCATGTGCCAGGGTGGGTGTGCAGGCTCTGTGTTTGACTGCGTCAGTAGATGCCTATATATGTCAGTGCTATGATATTCTACCACACAACGCCGAGCACTCCTCTGGGCTGTGCTCTGACTCAAATCAAGTCAGATGTGACAGGTTTAAGAACAGTTTACATGTGCAAGCTCCGGGGTTGGCTCACCAGCCTTTATTGACCGTGTGAGTGTGTCCGTAAATTGCCAAAGTGCATTCCACACAGACGTGCTGCCAGCTATGTTGATGGCACCCTCGTGCGAGAGGCTGGTAAATGACTAACATGGAGGGGGGGAGTGGAGGGGGAGAGAAGAGGCTGGGATAAAGAGCAACTTCCTGTGCTCCTGGGAGCCGACAGTATCTTCACCTGGCCTGTGAGCAACGGTCCACAGAGGCTACACCTATTTTTAAAAAAACGTCCTCTCTGTCAATGGAGTAAATGTGTCGCTGGGGAGCATTTGTATGTTTCTATGTTTTGAGCAAAATCATATCATCAGGAGAAATAAAATGGATTTATTGACAGTTCCTCTCCTGTCATCTTATTACCACTTGTTTCCAGACCTCAAGACAAGGTTTCTCTACAGTGGAAGACTAAAATGTACTTAACTCACTAAACTGGAAGGAAGAATAATGTAAGGGGTCAGGGAGGATCGGAGGGGCATGCAAAACAGGAGGATAAATGGATTCAATTCTGAAAGCAGATCTATGGATGCTCCTCAGGCAGTGAGTGTGGCAATTGATTTGATGAGTGAGCGGTCCCCACAGCCACAACCCCCATCCTTCCTCCTGCTGCCGGTCCCGCTGCCTGCATTTGTGCACCATGAACCAATCAATATCGGGGAGTTGGCTCGCAGTGGTGTATCAACTTAGAGTTGCATTGATCAGTCTCATTGATCTTACTCCTAATCATGTTTTATAGTCTGAATACATAAACACAGCTATAGACTCTCAATGGAATAGCCCCAGAAAAACCGTCATTTTTGCTAATCACAACATCAAATTTATAAATAATGGAATTGTGGTTGCATTATTTTGAAGGACAACCTTTTTAACACTTCACATTTTAGCTGTGAAATTTCACCTCCCACATCATTCCTCACATGTCCGTCTTCTCCTGGCAATGTAGCACCGTCACGACCTGGAAACGACACGCATGTTAATAAATAAGATTTAAGAACTGCAGCCATGTTCGCGTGCTCAAAATAACAATGATACTGTGTAGCAGGTATAACGTTTGCCATGTTCACCAGATGGAAAGTGTAGCTGTCATAGTTCATCCTCACTGGAAGATGACTGTGAGTTACAACACAGGCTCACAAAATCCTGTAAGATTCATCCTCTTGGCACTGTGAATATCTGTGCTGATCTAACTAGTAGATGTGCGACTTTGTGGCACAAAATTCTGAAATGCTGATGTCAATACAGGAAGAGTGTGGCTGCCAGAACTCATATTTTTCTTCTTCTGCTTGGCTCTTTTTGTATAAACATTCACTGCAATTCATGCAAAAATGAAATGATAAACATTCCCATCCTGGGAACCCTGCTGCCAGTGCACCACAAATTTGATTGTACTTGTCAGGCTCTATGCGCCTCGATTGCTGGACGAGAAACATAATTTAATAGCAGATGAAAAGGCACGAGATACAAGACGACTTTGTAAGGACGAGTAACGGAGTTTCCTCATGTGCAGTACTTGTCTCCACCCCCACCAGCCTTCATCTTCCACATCTTATTGTCTGTTCTGACAGCACTGGCGCTGTACTTTATCTCCATCCAGTACTGGACAACATAAGACACATGGGAGACGTAATCAGATGCTTGCTCTCAGTTTGGCTCGATTAGAGCCCGTATGATGGAAGTTGAATGAAACAGGAGAGAAACTGGGTAATTGGGTCACGTCACATTTATCACTCCTTGTGGGGGGGATAAAGAGAAGCAGAGTAAATGGGGTCATTTTAATTTAAAAATATATCTGCAGCAGCCTAATTAAACAACTGATTGCAATTTGAATTCTCTGTGTACTTAGACTTTTTTATCACACTCGCCTGGTCTTGGATGTGTTTGAATATGCACACGTATATATGTACACAAATCTCTGGAGACTACTGGTGACAAAGGGTGCATCCAGAACAGGCTTGCTGCCACTATGCTCTGCCAAGTTCAGCCACTGATAAGGTTGACCACAGGGAGATGTCTGCACTCAGGACCCGTCCATCAAAACACAAGAGTCTGCTTCCACCCCTACTTCACAAGAGTGCGATAGGAGAGATTATGGGGGAGGAGTGTTGTGAGTGAGAAAGATGGAAAGGCAAGGAGACAGATATAGAGCCTCATGGGCATAGATGGGTTGAAGTAGTCAGCTAAAGGACAAAGGAGGAAAAACGGGGCACAATCCATGAAACTGTAAAAGATTGGTAAAGTGAGCAGACAGTGAAAGTGTGTGTGTGTCTCTGTGTAGTGGATCTATACAAGGAATGTGAGCCGCTTGTCATGTAGCAGCCAAACCGGCTATCTTAAATAATGCTTCATTATTTCACCCACAGTTTTTTTTGTTTTGTTTTTTTAATTTACTGCCTAAAGCCTTGATTAGGTTACAGAGGATAAGTCAGTTACCATAAAAATCTCATTTAAATCAAGTTATTGTCATGCTGAGACCTGGATGGAACAATAGAGCTTTGTTGAAGGCTCGCAGGAGACGACATTTTTGGTAAACATGGCCCAGACTAAAAAATGTGTTTAAAAAAAATAATAGAGGCCTTATAGCAGCAGTGTTTTGCAGCATAAGGGGTTGTTATGGGGTGCAAGATAACTTGGGTGAGGACTGGAGGCACAAAGCATACTCTAGTTGAACTTTATCTCTCAGAAAATTTCTGCTTACAAGGGAGTAAATTTGTTTTTGCTTATTTTTGGAGATCTTTGCATCACACTTTATTAATTTCTGTCCTCAATAACACACACAAAGGGAGAAATATGTTCACGCTTGACTCTTTTTATCATTTTTTGGCTCCTTCCTTTGCTCTCCCATGTAGACTCGTCAGTGATCAAAGATGCTCCAGATGTTTGGTTTTTACGCATCATCGTTCACCATCTCTTGGCGTGGTTTGAAAGTGGCTGAGGACCTCTTCCAGTTCTGTTGAGTGTTCATTAAAAGGGAAGTGATGGATTGGACTTTTGTGGGATGTGCAGTGGCTTTAGATCTCCTGCAAGATTTAATAGGGGAAAGTGACATATACACAGCTCAGTTGCAGTATTAAAAGCATGCTTATTTGATTTTTGACTCTTGTTAAATCTCTGTGTTCTTATCATATCAAGAATACAGAGCCCTGTAACACCACGACACAACACACCACCTCTGTCTGTGGAAGAAGTTTCATGGTGGAAAATTTGGCAGTGGAAATTCTTTGTTTTTAATCCATCTGCTCCATGTGCCACACTAAACGGAGCTATTTCTGGTTTCACAGCAGGCTGAGGAAGTGCTGGCTCTCTCACAGTTCATTAAAGTTTTGATGGAGAATAATAATGAACTGAATTACAGCTCCTTATTACAGCTGTGTTCATAACAGTTTTTCTGTTTTTCCCAGTGCATTCAGTTTTACTCTTCATTTACTGTACGCAAGTCCCATCTGGGAAGTGTGAGGACGGCTTCTCCGTACTGACCTCAACCAACAGGCTCAGGGTGATGTATTATGTTTCTACTGTCACATGGCTTCTGTTTGGATCACCCTTAACTAGTCCCAAACATGTTGTGTACTCTGAAAGTCATGGTAGGCAAGAACAAATAGGTCTATATGAAATTGTGAGTTGAATAAAATATATTTCTGCCCAATTCCAAACCTAATTAAGGCATTTGGTTGGCTAAAGACCTTAGCTTTTTGTCATGTCAAACAATTATTTTACACCATTTGTCTAAGTTCTTAGAAACATCATTACTATGTGAGCAAGCTTACATAGTTAGTTCATCCACTCATTAGCTGTAGCTTAACATATATGTTGGGGTGCAACACTTCACCAGTACCGCATTTCATTACATCCTGCATTTATTTTTTAACATAAGAGCTTTACCTATGCATTAACAGCTCCACATCAAGGAACAGGAAGCAGATGTGTAATATTGTCGATGCTTCTACTGGGTTCAGTCCAAATTTCATAATGGAAACGTAATTAAATCTTATACAACAGCAACTTGTCAATATGCTATAGCATATGCTGTTTTTTGCTTATCTTTGATGCTGAAGTTAGACTACAATTTACCAAATGAACATCATGTTGTATTCAGAGATTTTAAACCAATGACTGAGACCATACACTCCTCAGCAAAGTGTTTATTGAGGTCACCAATCAAGAGAGCCAAGAGTCAACAGACTTCCCTTTTGCGTTCTTTGGAGTTGCCCCCTTTGAGCGAATGCAGGTTTAAGCCATTTACACACTGCCTTCGCTTTTCAGACCCAGAAGCTATGTACATCTTTTTATAGACAGGATGTTATATGGTCAGGATCCCACAGTTTTTCCATTCCTCCTGCTGATACCTCATGTCTTATTGCACTGTTATCCACTTGCCCTATAAAAGGTTCAGTTTTACACTTTATAAAATCTTACTCCTGGATTCTTTACCCTGTTAGTAATCTATCTTGCTGAACTGCAGCTTTTGGACAGTTATCAGTTTTTGGGGGTTTTTTTGTTGGCAGACAGAACTGACAAGGAAGCACTTTCACGCTATGCAAAGTCAATGGAGAGTCATGAATTGTTTTCCCCTCTGGTTTGAGCAGCACTTAGATGTGCTCTGTCTCTTTAGAGAGTGGAAAACACTGTTGGAGAGTCTACTCCAGGCTATATAAGTGTCAGTATGATCCGTGTCATAGGTGGCAAGAGTGAAATGGGTATAATGATACATCTGTTAATCTTTCAACTCATCGTCATTATTTTAGGTATTTGGTTCAAAATGATTTTTTGTGTTTTATATGCCTCATTAAAATACATCTCCATGACTCAAAGTCAACTAAAACATGATTAACAGTGAAATAAAATTTTAAAATGTAGTGGAACGATTTGCAGTCATAATGTGAGCATGTAAGTTGGCATTGCTGGTTAGCTGCTGTGTTGCCTGGGAACTTTTCTCCCGTCTCTATGGCAACATGCACAGAAATCAGAGTTTTCTCCACTCTCCTTTTATCCTTGTCTATTTTAATGCCAAGTTGCCATAAATACAGGACTTAGAGGAGCACTTCTGGTAATACACCCAGTTCGTGGGCCAACAAATGCTTTAATTAGGCTAAATGCCAACCATATGGGATAGCAGGTAGGCGCCCCACTCTTATAGTCTAAACACACCCACACACAAAAAATACAATGTATACTCACATTATTGAGGTTGGGAAAAGTCGTGTGAGAGCTAATCAGTAGATTCTGTACTGTAAGTTAATTTTTATCTTTTTTTGGGGGGGGAGGGGGGGTGCATGGAAAAGATTAAAAGCTCTAATTACTGCTTGCATTGCTTTGTTTCTGTGAGCTGAAAAAAGAGATTGATACCTATGGCATTCTTGTTGGCACTGAGCTCCACAGTCTATTGGCACTCAGCACTCATTAGAAAAAATGGAATCTCTCTCTCTCTCTCTCTCTCTCTCCCTTCAAGCAATATAAAATAAAATCAGCCTACAACCACCTCTGAGCCTTCCTAGTTTGTGCATACTTTGATTTTAAATCAGTGATTAAAGATAAATGTATGCATACTAGTTCAGAGTAGAAAAAATATTTAGTAGCTGGTTGACAAATTATAGCTAACTCATCTGTTCAGCAGTTTTGTGCAGAATCATTGTGACTGTAATGACATGATCGGGAGGTTTCTTTGCTCAATAATTTGTCGCAAGTACAATTTTAAAGCATTTAAATTTAGCATTAGCCAAAAAAGGGTAGGAACCTAAGGTTGAATAGTTGGCTTGCTGTCGTGCATGTGTTTTGCATGCATAAAGTGGACTGGCCTGTAATCGGACACGTGTGAGGCTAACCAGCCAGTCACTGGTCTCGGCTAAAAGTGCTGGAAATCGTCTGATTCCAGTCCCTGGCAAATTGATCATTGCATCTCTAGTTTTAGGGCTGCTCATTAATCATAATTTTGCTAGTTGTCAGAACTAGATTCTGATGTTATCTGAAACAATTAATATGCTCACAAACTTCTGAAACTTTTTAGGAGAGCGAACCCAGTCCACATGTAGATTAAATCACTACTACTTTGTTTTTTATTGTAGTATGTTACTGTATTTTAACCCTGTTGGCATTAGTTACACAGTGGCTGTCACTATAAGAGTCCATCAATTCCCACAACACTGGATCTACATCACATACTGTACAGGTTACTTACAAGTCCACAAAAGCTCAGCCGGTAACACTCGGAAAACCTCAGATTTCAGCTTCTCTCATCAGTTAACCACAAGCAGAGCACATGTTGCTCCATGGATAGGCGAAGGCTTGATTTGAAGAATCAAATTAAAAACCTCAGTGTGCGTTCAGAGCGCTGACTTTTAGAGAGAAGTCTTATTGTGTTTGTTTGCATAGGTTTCCTAATCATTGGGTTTATTCAGTATTGGTGAAACAAATGTAATTGATGGAGCTTAAGTAAAATGACCCCATCATTTTCATCGTTTTACAACCCATCAACCTTATACAGTGGCACAGAAACGTCCTGCTGTCTGGATTGTAGACCACATTCACAGGATTCTTCTTCTAGTAGTCTTTTAATTTATTTTTTATTTAATTAATTTTTTTGTGAGTTTCACAGTTGTTTCATTCCCTGTGCTTTCCGTCCGTATGGTAAGCAAAGCTAATAGGCTCCCAATGCTCTGTGCTTGAGGCACATATTAGACATCACATCAATCTTCTTCCTTCTTCTCTTGGAAAACAAGCAAATTGTGTGTTTTTTTTGTTTGTTTTTTTTTGCAAAGACTGCTTACTTATACACCCAGCATTATACATCAGTGGTTCTCCAGATATTTCTACTGTCAAACAGTGATCAGTGAGAGAAGGTGAAAATGTAGTAGCTTCTACACTTGGCAGCAGACAACGATGAAGAGTCGTTCTAGGAGGAGTAAGAAGAATGAAAAATGACCTGAGTTGAGGGGAAAAGGAGGAAAATCCAGAGAGGCAGTTAATGAATGCGTGGGAGGATGGTTTAAGACAGGGACACAGAGGATTAGAGAGAGTTAATTAAAAACTTGTAAGAGGGTATTGAGTGAAGGTTAAACAAAGGTAAGTAATGCAAGAGAAGGGAAACACTGGAGCGAAGCAACAATAAGATAAAGTAGTGTCAGGCCAGAGGAAAGAAGACAGAAGCACAGAAGGAGTGTGTGCTAAGGGAGGGAGCTGAGGTGAAAGACGTATAGGAGATGCTGAGTGTGGGACCTGTACCGCTGTAAGTAGAGAGGTGAGGTTAGAGGGAAGCAGGAGGAGAAGGAGGGGAACTGAGAGCATTGCCAAGCTGTCCCAGGGGTGATGAATGAGGCCATAATGAAGTATCTGTGCTCCTCTGCCTCTGCTGCTGGCTGGAGAATACCGCAGCCTTGGCACGGCCGAGGGGCCCGCTCAATCATGCCAGGAGAGCACACACACAAAGACACACACACAGTGAAGTTTGTGACGAACTGCTAAGTGCAAAGCACATGCACATATACACATATACACACTGAAATGTATGACAGATGATCTCTCCACCCGTAATGTCTCCATCACAGACATTTTTACCTCCGCTCCGTTTCTACCTCTCCACCCAGATCCAGCGAGGCAGGAGTGTGGGTTTTGTAAAACAACCCATTGTTCGGTATGACTGGAAGGTAATGCACAAGGCACTGTGGTTCTCTACAGAAACACATGCACACAGCGAGCAATTGAAGTCAAGAAGATTGGTAAATTCCTCCTCTGCAGTAAACAAGTCCAGCTGTCCTGCGGTTACCAGTGCTGTCACCAGTACACAATAATATGTCAGTCTGCTATTTAGTCATTGTCTTCTCTGCACACTGAAGATGCATTGTTTGTGCAGCACTGACAAACGGTCTATGCCACTTGTGCGCGTGTCTGCATGTGAAAGGTTGAGCAGACTTCTACAATGGGCATCAGTGGGGGGGGGAGCTGCATCGTGACAAAGACTGATTGAAACCAGTGCAGAGTTTTATTGTATGTGTGTTAAAACTGACCAGAACAGTCAAGACAGCACAATCCAAAAAACAGCAGAGCTTGACTTATTGCAGGCGTCTGGCTGGAGAAGAAATCAGAAATCACCTCATGTCCTTTTCTATTTAACCTTGTGTTGCCTGGCAGTGATGTGACTAATAAAAGCATAACCAGAAATAAAACAGATTGTTAATTTTTTTTAAATGACATTCAGGGTGCTTTGACTTGCAGTGTGTTTCACCTGCAAAGATCTAGATGCAGGTTAATGTCAACAAAGCTCTGGTGTCCCTTTCTACCAGCATCTGCATGTGGCTACCTGTCTTCTTGATTGTGCAATGCCCCTATTTAGTGGTAGGCAGTTGAAACCTCTCATTCACCCGTCAAATGGTAGAAGTCATCTGGCACTCTTTGTCATCTAAAGGAATTTTTCCCTACCAAAAATAACATTTTTATAGTAGATGTGTGCACTGTTTGCATTCTAACTTGTATATGGATCCAAGCACTCGGAATTTTTCTCTGCAGTGTAAGATGGATTTTTGCTCCTCCTCCATTGTCAGCATTCCAGAGGGGAAGCTTTGAATTAGGAGGAAACAGCACTGGATGTACAGTATAGCCTGAACTTTGCTGACGAACTGCTTTTTTTTTTCTTTTTCTCACTGATCCTTCCCAGAAGACCAGAAATGGGAGAGAGAGAACTGAGAGAGAGCTGTAAGGGAAAGTAGGACAGGGACGGTGGGATGGATCTCATACTCTCGTCCCTTTGTCCATGGCTGTCCACAGCATCTCTTCTCTGTGCCCATCCCCACATTTTAAGATGCACTTTCCAGTGCCTCTTTCTACAGTAATAGAAGTCATTTATTATGTCTTGTGACAGATGTCCTACCAATTGAGAATCCCACCCAAAGGTCTTGATGTATGTGTAACATCAAGACACCATAGTGTGTTTTTTTTTTTTTTGTCTGTTTGTTTTTTGGGGGGTGGGGCATTGGGCCCCACCAATCTCACTGGGGATATCCTGCTCTTTTATACATTAAATTCACCACTTGCTATTTAGTTAGTCCCTCACTTTCTCTTCTATCTGGTGCCGTGCAGGTAGGAAAGGCTTTTATCTGCCAAGCTGCTTTTGGCTATTGCCTTTTTCACAAGGGGTCACCACAGTGGGTAGCTCTGCATGTCTTTCTGATGCAGCCCCCGAAGTGATTTCTGTCTTCTTCCGAGGTTGAATCTGGGAACTTTTGCTTGTTATGCAAATGTGTAAATCACTGTAGTTTGTCAGGACTCAACATGCTAGCTCTAGCTAAAAACAATTTACAGTACGAGGGACATCAGGGTGGACTAAAAGAGGGAAGTTGTGGTTTGTAAAACGTTGAGAATTTAAGAGTCGGGTGATAATTCTAGATTCATCACTGTAAGTGGCTGTATTCAAATTGCACGTGGGTCTGGTGTCAAACTGGTATCACAGTAAAAAAAAATATTAGTTATAATTTCTTTAGGGTGATCCCCTTGGTTGTGATTTTAAGTAGGGCAGAGGAGTTTACAGTAGCTCTGCTTGTCCTCACACTGCAGCTCAGCTGGTTTGTACTCCACTGTGGCCAGTTTATCTGCAGGAGCTTTCCTCCCGCTTATTATAACATAAACTGTAAGCAAACCATGTGCTCTCTCTTTCTCTCTCTCTCTCTCTTTCTCTCTCACACACACACGAATCCTAAAACACCAGGGCTTGTGTGTGTGTGTGTCCCCTCACGCTTTCATTTTTTCAGTTATATAGATAATAGATAAACACATAGAACTGGAGCGTGTCCTGGCTTATCATGTTCAGGGTGGTGGGGGTCACTGGAGTGCTGTGTGTTTGTGTACTTTGGCTCAGTTTCATACAGACATGCAGTCTGTAGATTGGTCTTGTTCCAAACAAGTCATCCTTCCAGTGAACCAGCCTACATACAGAGCTCCGTAACATGTTTCTCAGTCACTGAATTGCTCTTTTCTCTGCTTCATATCTTATCTTTGGGGCATTGTGTATTCCTTCTGTTAGACTCATCTTCTTTCTTAATATCTTTTATGAAATTTAGCCACTAATTGTTTCAACATGAATTCCTAACAATCTGTGATCCATGTCTCCACTGCTGTGTTTTGCCTAATCTTTACAAAGAGGAATGCTGCAAAAAAAACAAAAAAAAAAACAGGCCTTCACCTAGCCATAGCATGGACTGCTGAGTTGTCACAATGAACTGCTAACTGCCACGTCTCTTACTCAGTAAGAGTTTGTATGTAGACTTGTGTTTGATTTGTGAAGGAGAAGAATGGAGTGAGAGATAAACATCAGCTGTGATCAAATACAAAGGAATGCGGAGCGGAGGAATGGGTCGAAAAGCAGGGAATGATCTAGTTTAGCTCATGGAAGATGTGGAAACCAAAAGATGCAACCATTGAAAAATGTGCATTTTTGTTGTGAAAAACGTTTAAATTGATTTACTGCCTCTGCAAGAGCATATGTGACTCAAGATTGTTTTAATGCCATTGTAGCCCTTCCCCTACTTATCTAATACTCCATGTATGGTTATGGAGAGAAACAGGAAGAACAACTGTGTTTTGGCCTGCTACAGGATTTAGGCAGCGGTTCAGTGTTGTTTAACAGTCTGGTCTAATTGGTTAATGAAATATTATCATAGAATTTCTTTCCTTTTCAATTGCTTTCACCTGACAAGAATTTCCCGTCAGGCTCCCAAATGGCAAAATCTGAGAAATCAGTTGAAACCTGCTCTATAATCAGTGAATGCTACTGAAAAGCTGGTTCTAGAGGAAAGACGGTTCCTTTGAGTGTGTGCGTGTATGTAACCAGGGCAGAGACGGACATGATCACCAGCCTTTCACTACTGGCCAGACCTTAATTAGCACATAACTGCTGGGCACAGGGAAGTTTCACGGACCTCCAATCACAATCAAGGAATTGAAAAGCAAGTGAATACATACTCTGTGTGAAAACCTAGTGAGTGCGTGTGTGTGTCATTTGTGGTTTACACATTGCTTAAATGAGCCTGCGTGTAAAATCTTTGCCTGTTTTGCAAGAACTATCTCAGTGTTCAGCTATCAGGGTTTAGCTCACATTCACTTTTCCAAACCCAACATTCTGAAGTTCAGAGTCCCAAAAGTAAATTCATTTCAGGGTGTTTCTAAAGGTTTCTTTGTTGGCTTAATAAAGCTGTTCTGAGCCATTCTTTCCCAGAAGAATCTCCTCCCACTCTCCCTTGCAGTCTACAATTATTGATGCTTCATGCAATCGTAAAAGGGTTACTTTTAAAAGAAAGTAAGTAGTAATATGTTTTTACTCATAAACAATTCCCCAAAGCAGAATAACTCAGTAAAGTTTTAGACTGAGACTTTACTATTTAAATTGACCAAATACTTTAGCTCAATATGACACCTCAGATTCTCATAATGTGTTTTTTCCCCAATCTAACGGGTACAATTTGCGCTAAAAATGTTCCTGAATTTGTCAGAATTAGCCTTCTATTCATTCATAAAAATTGCACTAATGGTCATGTAGGCTGGCTTCAGCAGTATCACTTGTCTAAACCGCTTCTAACACCAACCATGCCAACAAAGCACGCCATGACATCAGTCGACTCTCGTGAGAGCAAAGCCGGCTCACGTTACATTCTTTAGTTGCATACACCATTCATCCATTTCACCGTTCATTGAAAACATAGTTAAGCTAAATGAACGCTCTCTTTTCAGCAAGTTAATGCACAGCACTGTTTATAATGGCACTTCCACAGTATACGTGAATCACCTCCCTCTGGACCGGCCGCCTGGTCTATTGCTGACCTATAACGCACACAGTTAGGTTGTAAGACAATTATTACGTCTCAGATAGCAGATTTCACTCTCTGGAAAACCCAGACCACCCCTGAATGTTCCCACAGTCTCCTACAAAGCCCTGACCGCAGATAAGACACCCCCAGCCCCCCAGTACTTTGAAAGACTGTTATCTTAATGCACCCACTACTGTGTAACGAAACCAGCTGATTTTTAAAATAAAGTTCAAAGTGTTACTTCTCTTTCTGTTTCCTCTTCCTGTCTCACACTGGCAAAAATTTATAGCTGTTCCTCTCTTACTTACACACAAACACCCAAACATGCAGGCGACAGTCACGTGCTTTAACCCCCAGCCTCCTGCCAGAAGTCAAAAATGGCCCCACCCTTTGCTTCGAATCAGTGCTAGTCGCTGAAAAGCTTTTAGTTTCGTCTCCTCTAGTGACCAGCCCTCTGCCCATGTAGCCAACCAACCAGGAATTGCTGCTGGAAGTTTTATAGTGTCTGTCTGCCTCTCGTAAAGTGGCACATGAAGTCAGGAGATTTGGGGGCTGGGTGGGTCCTTTTGATCTTGGACAATGACCTCTAACTTGGTGGTTTCTAACACCCCCCCTTCTTCTATATGTCTACACACCAGACTTCAGCAACATCCTACTACAGCAGAGAGAGACATTTCCTGGATGATGTGCTCTAAGCTGGGTCCCCCCGCCCCCCCATTTTTTTTTTAAAGACTGTCAATCTGTTGGCAGATGAGAACATCATGGAGAAGGGAAGAAAAAAACAAGATGCTTCATGGCCCAAACTCTGTTGTAATGAGAGCAGACCACAGCTCCCCTGTGCAGCACTGCATGTGGCTGTCGACCCCCATAAACAAGCATATGAAGATAACTGGGAACAGATTCAAGCTATTAATTAATCTGGATTGTACCGTTAGATGCTTCGGAATTGAGTGCACTAAGTGGCTCCACACGTTAATAAAGACATGCACCAGGAGGTATTCCAATAAGTAGTTTGTAAGTATTTGTCATTTATCTGTCCTACATTACTGAGGGAACATCACAGATGTCCAAGCAACACGAGGAAAACGCGACACATCGAACTCCCCCAGAACATGCGTTCTCATGTTTGGCCTCAAGTCATTATATTGGAAGTTCACTTGTCATGTTTCTGATCAGAGCTGCTGGAGTTTGCTCCACTGATCCAGCGAATTTTCTCACTTCCTCCTTCTCCAAAGCAAGGCGGCGTGTCTGTGTGTAAGAGAGAGCATGTGTGTGAGTGCACACATGCGCTCTGGTTCTCGCATGGTGGAAGACGCTGACACAGAACCACGTTGATATGAATCTCTGTTTCCCGGTTGTATCTCATCATTAATCCGACTGCACTCGCTATCTTTGTCTCTTCCCTTCTGAATTCTTACGAATCCACTCGCAATTACGCCATTACTCTCATGTGTACCTGCAGGCACAAACATGCCCGTTTGGCTGGCGTATATCTTCCCCCTCCAAGACTCTTATTCAACCCAAATCTGTCAGATTCCACACTAAACAAAGGTGCAGTTACCTGGAGCTCCTTTTGATCAGGCACCCTTGCGCTTAATAAT
>VUQR01010353.1:38401-63097 GCA_015108515.1 Hemichromis elongatus | reverse complement strand
TGTTTAGAGGTTCTACACACACACACACACACACACACACACACACACACACACACACACACACACACTGTTTGTGTTCTTATTTCACACATATATAAATGCCTATCTTTAGTGTGTCCTTGTCTTCATGTCTGAATACTTCAAGCCTTATATAGTCCTCTTCCTCCTCACAGTCAGTCAGCACTTTTTAAACACTGACTTCATTGATTCTTGGGTCTTCTTATCCTTTGCTCCTGCCTGGGACAGTTGTAACCAATCACACACTAACATTACTGTTTCCTAGTGTGTGTGTGTGTGTGTGTGTGTGTGTATGTGTGTGTGTGTGTGTGTGTAAAATCACCTTAGTCTGAATGGAAATCTCTATACATGCATACAATTGCTCATGTGTGAATGTCAGAACATGCCCGAACCAAGCTGTGATGTCAGATGCAGGTCAGCAGAAAGTCATTATTATTAATATTATTGTGTCTGGAGGTCCACAGTGGGTGTAAGAGGTCTGTTTTCAGCTTCCCTGTGGCTGATCACTGCAGCCCCAGTCGGGCTACACAGAGGCCCGTCTGTGGTCTACAGGACCTCGGGAGCACCAGGAGCCCGCGGGGTGAATAAATACACTGTGAAACACGTGTTAAGAGAGGTGTGAAAGAAATCCGAAGGTGAGACTCGGCGTTTTGTGTGAAACCGCTCCTTTGCCACTGCCGTGCACATGCTCCCTCTCTCACACACTTAAACACACATACTCTTGCGCTTTTCCTTTCACACACACACTTCACATGGAGGTTCACAGTTTAAATAAACAGCGGCACAAGCAGCGGGCCGGGTCTGGCGTAAACGGCAGCAGACCGGGATGATTTTTCTCTCGGGCTCATGCTCTCGTTCACATATTCTTAATGGTGCTTTAAATGGGTAACGAAGGGGAGCAGCTGTAAGAGGGGAGCGAAGTAGGTGAGGAAAAAGCTACAATTGGGCAGAGACTTCAACATGACTACCTTGTATGAGTAAAAATAATTACTCAGACCCAGCATTCAGAAGATGCCTGCAGTACATTTTAAAATGTAGTAGAAGGCCTGCATTTACTCAGAGATGCATTCTCTTGGAAGGTTTGACCTGCCCTTGACAAAAGTTCTTTAATGGGATTTGTCTGTCTGTGTGCGTGTGTGCTGTTCGCTGTGACTCATCCCTCCTGAGCCTTCTCCTTCAGCCTTGTCTGTCCTTGTGTGTATGTGTTAGCTGCCTACAATCTCAGCTCTCAGCAGCAATCGGTCAATAACGCTTCAAATTCACCGTTTTCATCGACCCCTGTGATGAAACGCACAGCAGGTCTGTCACGTCCTGGAAATGGCAATTTCTCCTCCAATCCATAATGTCCACAGGCCTTTGGGACCATGTGGGAATAGGGCTGCGGCGGCTTTATTGACTGAGTGGTGTGTTGTGTATGTGACTGAAATCTACTATTCATCCATTCCCATAAGGTAAACATGGTAACAGGATGAACTGAGGTAGATTAAATGACCCAAATGTTACTTTTGTCGCTCACTACAGGCTTTCAGTGTCTGATCTTCTTTTTGAATCAGATGTTTATTATTTAATATACCAAATAAGCTAATACAGACATTATCTTATCTCCCAGTCTTGCAATTTGGTCATTTTGTCTAATAGATTTTGAAGAAATGAATAAGTTTCATTGTACCTTTCACATTTCATCTCAAACAGAAGAAGTCACACACACAGACGGAAATCTAAAAAATATTTCCCTTCAAATGCCCCCCAAAATCAATTTTTTTTCAGTAAGTTATATTGTTGACAAATTCCTATATCACTGTTCTCAGTCTGACGCCAAAGCTGGAAATAACAGAAAAATTATATATGGATTTGAAAAGATTTCAGTGACTTTTGAACAGCATGCATTTCCTCTAGTTCCATAATTTCCCCGTGCCTTTTAAAGCCCCATAAATATAGTCTTCCCATCTGTTTTACTGATTCATCTAACAGCCTCTGAGTGCATTGTTTGGGTATGTCTGCATTTCATACATTTGTGTGTATGTATATGAAACAAAGTCGTCCCTTAAGCTTCAGTTGCCAATTAAATGCTTTTCGTGGAAAGACTAAAGAGCCTTGAACAATGCTGAACAGTGCTACTCCTCCCACCACAATTATGTTGCATCTTAAAGTTGGAGACAGTATAAATGCAGCATACCCAACCTTAAGGTGTATTCCCACATGACCCATGCTGAAGCATTTTTGTTGGCGTTAATTATTTTTACCCCAAACTCTACGCAGAAACAGAGTCTGGTTTCCTGATGGGAACACGCAGACACAGTTTATAATAGAGTTCCTTCCAGATGAGTTGTGTGGAAAACAAATTGCAAACTAAACTCATGGCACAGTTTTGTATAAGCTCAGCGTCCGGTTTTGTGTACATTTTCCAAGTGCGCTTCAGAATGGATTGAATGGCCTCGGTCTGAGCTCCGTTCGATAGACTTATCCTGTCTGTCGCTGCTCTACCCACAAGTCCTCCAAAGCTAAACATTTGAGCTTTTCATAACTGAGTGTTGGTTTTATTTAACAAAAAGTCTGAGCTTAAACCATGACAGAAGGTTTCTGGAGAAAGTGCAGTGGAAACTCCCTTTTTGGCAAAGAATATGTCTGAATATTTTTTATTATATGGTTTCTTATAATGTGCTAGTATATGTGCACGGAACTGCTTTTCAATCTCGTTATATTGTGTATAATGACAAAAAAGGCTTTCAACTTTTACAGTCTTCTCATTCTCCACCTCCTTTTTTCATGATTCTGATCTCATACATAACAGATTTCTATTCATTTTAGTTAATTTATTTACTTTTCTTTTTTTAAATCGGACGTCTCTAGAGATTTGCAAGTGCAAAAAACATAACTTTGTTGTGTGGGGTGTGTGGGCTGATCAGTACTGACACCTACGCCTCTCATTTGGAACATGATGACAAGGTGGCGAGCTGGAACATCAGTGGAGACTGAATGAGAGTGCTGAGTCAGAGAAATTGCTGCGGGGTGGTGGATGTGGGCCTGCTGGAGGTGGGTGGTTCATTCATGGAGTCGCAGCTTCATCATCTGTCAGAGTTGTTGCTTTATGTGCTGCTGAGAGAGAAATGAGACATTTATGCATTATTTTGCAACAGTGTGGTATTCAATTAGATGGAAGGACTCATAAAACAAACACTTGTGTGTCCTCTCCCAAATCCTTCTATATTTTGCCTCAAATCAAAATGTATATATAATGCCTCTCCTTAGCCCTTTGTCATATCCCACTGCATCTATTACAGTATTTTTTTTTTTTTTTACTGCATACTACTCTTTCCCCCACTGCATTTTTTTTCCAAACCAGAGCGTGACCTATTTATAATTTAAATCAAACTCCACGTGTGCATTATGAGTGAGAAATACTCACTGACAAACTGTCATCGGTGGGCACAGCTAGCTGGAAACTGAGCCGCATTGCCCTGGAAAGGGTTGTCTAGAGTACAGATATAGGGTTTGATGGATAGATGAGGTGGAGGGTTTCGTGGTTGTCGTTTTTTTTTTCTTCTTCTTCTTCTGTGCTGAAGTGCCTTTGAGTAAGTGGGGCAGGAATAGCAAAAATAGTTTCCAGTCCCCTTGAAAAGTAACTCTCTAAGGTCATCTCCTTGCCCTGGGCCTTTATGCATGAAGCTGAGTGTCCATATTCAGTCTTTTTCCTCCCTCCCGTCTTTTTTCTTGCTTTCGGTCTCTCTCCGTTTTCCTTCTGCGGCTTAATGGCTTACACAGGCCTCTGTATCAGCAAGGCTTCTGGAGCCGGAGTAGAGTTTGTGTGCTAACGAACCCTCGAGCTAATTAGAATTTCAGCCAAGCTGGCTGCTCTCCTCATTTCCTAGCCATTTTCCTCCCTTCGGACAAATACAATTTCACCCCTCAACTCGTGCAGAAATAATCCAGTTAATGTTCAACACAGGATGAATAATGGCCACTTATCTGCTGGGAACAAGGGTACAGAGGAGCTCTTGGGCCCAGTGTTGTGTGTCACTAAATCTGCTTTCGAGGCAGACTAGTTGGGCCAAAGTACTGATAGCCCCTGGAAAAAAAGGGAGGTCGGTGTACTCTAACAGAATATGAGCCCACCGAACCTTTTATACTCGCTGGCCTCTCTTTCCTCTTCTTTTCTAACTGAGTCCAAGTGTTCCCATGAATCATTACACCCCTAATGTAGCGTAGGGGGATGTAAGCAAACAAAAATAAAGATCGAAAGCAGTCCTCAGCTTACCAGGATTATCTGGAGTGCTTGACAACAATTTCCACATCGTCTCCAAAGTACCATGCACTCACCAGGGATGCTTCATTTGTTAATATGTACCCAAGTGCAACAATTAAAAATTAACTCCAATCTGCTCCTGGTTTTCTTTCAGAGTGAGTTACACTTGAAAGTCACTGGTTCAAGGAAAGTGTCACACACCACATCTAAATATATATATATATATATATATATGTGTGTATATGTATATATATGTATATATATATATACATATATATATACATATATATGTGTGTATATATGTATATATGCGCTTATTTTTATGCATTTGTTATATAGATACAGACAGTAAAGACGTATAGGTTAAAAAAAATACAGAGTACATGTGATTGACAGTATAATAGTGCAGTCACCTTTGTGTTACATGTGCATTTGACACATTTTGTAGTCCAGACAGTACTGAACTGCACAATGGCATCCACACAGGGAACCAAAGGGACGTACCCTTGTGACCACTCACAGACCGTGAATGGGCTTTTACATTAGTTGGTGACTTACTTAAACCCTCTGCAGCAGTGGGAAGTGAGGCTACAGGGGAAGTTGGTTTTCTACCTCCCTCCCAGCATGTCAGAGCTATCAGCTGTTGGGTTGAGTCCCAGCTGCCTTGTGTGTTGACTCTACAGTGATAGCCATCAGCATTTGCCACATGAAAGGAGAGGAGACTAGTGTTCCTAAAAAAGCAGATGAGAAGTAAAGATGCAGAGGCCATGTTGGGATCTTGGCTGTGTTTCAAATCTAGATAAAGACACTGATTTATCAGGAGTGCCTTTTGACTATATCAGACATTATATAAATCAGTTCCTTCCTCCTGGTAAGAGCTGACTAATGTTCTTGTAGGATAAGATCCTTTGAGCCAGTAAAACCTCCTTACATATTTCCCAGATATGCTCCCAGCCCAGGGGTTCATGTATTTACAATTTTGCTCATCTTGTGCTTTGATTAACACAAAAAAAAACAATATGCATACTTAGGAAGGGAGTAAACCTGTTTGGCTCACTGTCTAAAATTACCAAGCAAAAGCTCTCTGTGCATGCCAACAGCCTATGCAGGCAATGCTATCTGTGGTATGTCCCTTGAGCTGGCCCCTACACTTTTATTCAGTCCTCTTGTGGCATTTGAAACAGCTCACTGCAGGTCTGGGAGCAGTTTATTAGGAAAAAAGGAATGACTGATTGAGGAAAGCGGCTGGGCCCAAGCCAGATGACCCATAACCTGATTGTTACGAGTACAGGACACAGTCGTTTAAGGCTTATAAAATCTTGTGGAGTGCTTGTGAGTACAGCCTGAGCTGTTACTAATATACTTGGATTTCTAAAGGAGTTATACACGAGATGTTGCAAGACTCACCCTCCACATGTGAAAGGATCAGCAACAATGTCTACGTAGGCTTTTATAAACGTTTTTTCCCCCTCATCTCTCATTTACCAGGTTTTTGTGTGTATGCGTGTGTGTGTACGTGTGTGTAAGAGAGAGAGTGAGTGCCGTCGTGGCAAAATGTGCTTGTGCAGATGCCTACTGTAACGGAAAGTATAACAAAGGATGTTTTGAGAACTTTTGCAAATGTTTGTCATAGACTGTATATAAAAGATGAATGTAGGCATCATGACATCACCCACTCGTTTTGAACTCTAACGTGACTGGTTGAGTGCTAAGTATAGCTAGCTTGATTAGCAAGCTGCATTTTTTTAAACAGTGTTGGAACAAAACACAGAACAATACCTGCTTGGGTTAATCATACCTAGTTAGAAAGCTACTGGCTACAGCAGGAGACATATTAGCAGAGAACTTTAGCACGTGCACGCGCACTGACTGAGATCACTGTCTTAGTCCACAGTACTGTGAACACACGGACACACACCGTCAAACAGTTCTCTACTGTATTTTGGTGAGTTCGATCTTTTTTTTTAAGTAAAAGGAACAAAATGGTTCACATGTGACATGAAACTGTTTATGAACCATTTTAAATGTCTTTTGTCCTTTAGTTTCAGCTAACGTCTGTTTCTCATGTTAAAGAGAGCTTATGTCTCTCTCTCTCTGGATGAGGGCTCATGTCCTTGCATGACCAAGTCAGCGTCCTGCTGCTTCACTCTCCTGCCTCCCTTTCTGCCTCTCTTTTTGCCCCCAGCAACTTAGTCAGGCAAGTGGTTTGATTCACATGCAAATCCTGCCAGACCACCAGTCATTCATGCTGCTAATTACACTAGTGTAGGGATGCTGACTTGCTGACATCACACTGGGATATTAGCATGTGGGACAGAGGAAAAAAGTGCGTGTGTGCCTGTTGTCTGTGACCAACCAGAGAGGGCCCAGAATAGCACAGGAAGTTAACAAATTTGCCTTCAAATAAAAAATGTAATGTTGTGCTGTTATTTGAAACCAAATTTTAAAATAAAATGCTAAAAATAATGACATTTTCAGGAACAAATATACTTGCTACTCAATATCCGAACAAAATAGTAATTTTGTACACTCTTTATTCATTCATCACAAAGTAGAGGGGGAAAAAAAAAACTAAAGTAGATGCCCCCCATTCTATTGGTGGGTTTTATAATTACATGCAAACTTTTATTTTTATTTATGTTATTATAAATAAAAGTTTAAGGTCCATTAAAAAGGTTTGGTGGCCTTCTTGTCACAGAATCATTTGCACTGCAACGGACTTTAATTTGGTGTCAAAAAGAGAAGAAACAGTATTTCATTTTTAACAGTATTTTATTTTATTTTAAAACTGAATATGCGCAAATAAATGCTATAAACACAAACGAGAGAAAAAATAGATCGACCTGTGAACCAAACTTTTGATGTCATGCTTCTATTTTGAAAGGGTAAACCGGATTCGAGCTAGTAAACTAAGTGCACTTGACAAACTGGGGAGAAATAAAGCGCTGCTTCTGTGTGGCTCGGTCAGCAGAAAGCCGAGCTCTTGAGCGCTCTGGGCTTTTACGCACTGAAAGTCCGCGCCGATCTTCTCTGAGACTCGGCAGCAGTGTTTAACGTTACTGCCAAAGGAGAGCTCTGTTATTCTCGTTGGGAGAGGAAAATGTTTTTTTCCCCTCTTGTGGAATTTGCGCACTAACTTGGACATACTGCAAAGAGGAATCCGCTTTTACGCGCTTCAGGCTGGCTCTTCGTTTGGGCTTTTCCTCGTTTGCAGAGCCCCCCCAGAGTGTATTTGCGAAGAGGAGAGGGTTGACAAAAGGCTTTTAAACGGACGGGATAAATGTAACAGGGGGGTGCGGATCACGGAGGCGAGAGTGGTGTGTTTTCGTGGCGAAGCTGTTGGAGTTGGATTTGTGTGACAAATTCTGCAATGAGGAACGCGTATTTTAAAATCCGCAACACCAAAGCCTCCGAGGTCACGGTAATGGCCTCTCTCGGTTGCAGTTTGTAAGAAGGTAAGGGACACATTGTTGATAGTGTGTGTTTGTTTTTTCTTTTTCTTTTTTTGATAGCTCTTGTGTAAAAGCGCAAACGGAGACCGGGACTTAAATGCTCATTGGATTCGGGAATGCGCCACCAGTATCTGTTCATGAACTTTCAGTCCTGTCTGCTTAATACTTCGTAAGATTTGAATTTATGCGTAAAATAGTTGATTGTAAAAGTACACTGATTTTTTTTCAATGTATAAACAAGTTTAACCCTTTACAAGATTTTTCGAGGGGGGTGCACTCTTCGTATTCACAAGTGGGTGTTTTTTCGATTGCAAATAACACTTGAATGCAGATTACTGAACTTTCTCTCGGTGGACGTGTTGTCGCTGGTTTATATCCCCCACCCCACCTCCCGTAGCGCACTGGTCAGACGAGTAATGTGTGCTGTGGACCGTGTAGCTGTGTGACATATGGATTGTATTTTGAACTGACAAAACAGACAATAGTCTGCCGGAGCAAAGGTCTGCAAATTAGTACTTTCTTCTCGACAGCCTGTATTAGAGAAGGATCTTAAGATCTTTATTTGTCTTTGTCTGATTATTTATGTCGTCTTTTTTTTTTCTCTCCCGAAGTTTGCTGCAGACCGTGTCTCGCCTTTTTGGCTTTACATTACACAACTCGATGCAGATTAATTGATCTCTTAAAATGGTTCACCTATTACTTACTTTTAGCAGTGAAAAGCGCCGCTGGATTAGCACATGAATAGGCGATAATGAATAATGTGGAATATTGTGTGGCAGCTGGCTGCAGGATCGTTGTGCTCCTCGGGTCCGAGAGCAGACTGACAGGAGCCTAAGCGCCTGTCCAACATCATTTCTGACATATGCAACTGTCTTTTTTGCGTGGGGAGGGGGCGGGGGGGCGCGGGCGCTCATTGCGTTTTCCTCGCTGACGCTTAGAAAGAAAAGTCAGCGTATAACAGCAATATTGTGCTAATATTTTCTCTAAAAATGTATCAAAGCTATTTAATATGTGCTGGGAACTAAAAGAAAATGACAAACGACCTGTCACCGGAGAGCCTCCAAAACAACATCTGTATTGATGCAAGTTTGACCCTTCCATGACCTCCCATCCCATCGAAAGTATTGTCAATTTATGGAATAAGTCAACTCCCAGTCACCAAGTAGTGTGAGCCCATCTCATGTATAGTGGGGGAAAAAAGTGTCCCACTGTGATGTTACATAAACACAGTCTCCTTTTATTCCTCCGTTTCATATTGGACCCATTTAGGTCCAATATGATGACCTACATTTCCCATAGTACAACTGTAAAAATGTCATGTTTTCAAACTTTGGGCCATTATACACTTTGACAGCTGTTTTTTTGCAGGCTGTCTTGTTACTTGTGATGATTAAAAGTGACCTTGCTGTGGTAACTTGTCATGTGGCTTCTAAAAAAACAGCTCACACCGTCAAAATTGAGTGCCAGCATAATAGCTTTTGTATTTTGTTGAAGTGCTGTAAAATAACGCTGTCCATTAGTGTAGACCAGGGCCTAGTTCAAAAGAGTGCGGTCTAATCTATAAGTGGCCATGACAGGTGGGCGCGGGCCTAATCTTGGCCATCAGCAGCACGTTGCTGCAGGTTCTTGCTAATTGGCCACAAATGGAAAATGCCTTTATCAAGCCTGGGTTATGTCAGAGACACCTCAGTCGTGTTTGCCTGTGATTAACCCCTAATGGCTCTGAAGTCCAAAATGTAGCCCATAGGTACGGTGTTATATTCTTGTGTAACTTGTATAGCTATAATTTGTGAAAGCGGGGCTGTTTCTCAAAGCGCCTTTAAAATTTATCTTCAGATATTACTGCCGGAAAGCTTGCGTTTGCTAAACAAAAGGCAGTTAAAGAGAAAAGACTCTATTTTCTTCTGCGTCTTCTTCCAAAGAAAACAAAAGCAGAAGCAGAGGGGGGGAAAACCCACTTGGCGTGTCCTTGCTCCCAGCTGTCCTCTCCTCTCTCCCTTCTCGTCATCCAACCTCTGCTTTTTGTGTAGAGCTTGCATTTAAAGATGAGATTTTAATCTGACCTTGTGATGCCATGGAAAAGCCGCAGTGGTTTCGGGAGATGCTTGGCAAGAATGAAAAATGATGACTTCTGCTCAAAAGATGCACTTCTGTGAATTGCTGTTTATCAGCTGGGGTTTTTTTTTTTAGTACTTACTTTACCTTCCTTAAACTTAATCATCTTTAAATCAGTACTAGAGCCTAAAATAAATTAATTAATTAATTGGGCCCACTTTTGTTTTGTTTTTAGATATTAAACTTAACCTTACAACCTGTTTCATTAAGCTGGGAGACTGTGCTTGCCGAAGATCTTGCTGCACTGATCTGATTAACAACTGTACGCAATTGTAGAGCAGCCTTGTAGACCCCAGTTACATATTAAAATTACCCGTTACCTGGGATACAGTGCTCATCTTGCAGCGGTGGATGATGATTATAATTAACTCAAAATATGAACCATTGTCCACTGATATCATTGCGAACCACAAACGTACCCCACCCACCCCATGGGCTTGATAAAACCCTCACTCTGACCTGACTGACCAATGATATATCAGCTCTCTCAGGGGGCAAAAAAAGAAGCCCAGTCACATTTGAAAAAATAACAAGCTTACTTCCTTCCCTATATCTTAGTCATTTATGAGATGTCAGTGTTGCACTCGACTTGTTTTACCAGAGTCCCTAAATCTGATCTAATTGAAATCATGTAGCTTACACGGGGAAGCTCAGGGATTACGTTTCAGTTGAGGGGAAATCCCGGGCATGTCCATGAAGAATGTAAATCATGGGGAAGGAAGGGGAAAAGGGCCCTCAAGGTCTCTGCATTTGTTGATTTGAGAAAATTGGGATGTGTTTGGGGTGAATCACTGGAGGAAGGTCACCTCCTTCTGAGTGGACACATGAAAGACGAAGATGAAAAGGCATTTCTTTCAGGTTTCACCCTTCTTAGCCCAAGAACAAAATACCTGCCTTTAAGTGTTCATATGTGCTTTATCTCCACGTGTGGTGGATCCACCTTGTACTTGACTCGCCTTCTTCATTGTGATTGTATATGTTCTCATAAATTTATGAGATTCTGTTCCCATCTAGGAAATCGTCTTTAAATCAGTAATAACTGTGAAAGTGCTGGGCTGTAATAAGGGAAAGCTGCTTTGCCGCCGGCTATGGCAGCATCCTCCTGGGACTGGGGTTTGCTAAACACCCTTCTCCCAGTCTGCCTGCTTGACAGCTCATTGATGACTTCATCTACATCTGTTCTGTTTATCACGGCCATCAATATTCATGGCAGGGATATTTGCCCACTTCAGGCATTTTCTTAATATTTATGTAGTGAGTGTGTGAAGTCTGTGGCTGCCCTTACACAATGACAACAGATGTTTAGAGGTGTTTCTTCAGCTGGAGCTCAAAGCATTCGATTTTTAGGCTTCTGCCTGTCGCTAAATAATCTCTTATCCATCTTCAGCTATGTGTATATGGCTAGTTGTGGCATGCCATTAAGACGTTTTGCTTGAACTAAATAAAGTGATCTCTAAAGTGTTTCAGTGTCTATTTCATCATCCAAATCAATCACTGCTAAGTCAAATAGGATTTTGAGCTTTGTTATTAAGGCTAAACCCTTAGGCAAGAAGTGCTCCTTTCAGGGAGAGAAAAGATGAAGCATTGTGGCCATTTGGCTCAAAGCACTTTACACTAACAGGCAGTTGACACAAAAGCTGGGACAGCGCCAACTATTATTGTGACCAAGTTCTAGCTTTGCAGCCCTGCACCTATCGATGAGCGCAACAGACTTGAGAGTCTGCAGCTACACTGCAGGGAGAAGTTAAGAAAGGCTTATGGACATATCCAATGGCAGCATTTGAAAGTAGGATTGACTCGGCACATGTACTCAGACTGAAATTCCAATCAGACCTAATTGCTCAGTAGTCATTGTAGTGGGAACAGGTTCAACAAGTACTGTAAGGTTTAAAAATAAAGTCTGCATTAAATATCGAGCAGTTATACACTCAATACACTGCACTGCAAAAACTCACAAGAGCAAGAAGAACAAGAAGCCAGGAATTGCAGGCTACTTTGCATTCATTTGTTTAGATGGACTGACACCTTGGGTGGCTGAGGATGTCTTACAGTGTCCTGAGTGTCCTTAAGCTCCTCAGGAGGGCTCTCTCACAGACAGGCCAGCATCCATCTGAGAAGGTAATGGGATTGTCTCCCCGGTTTGGCCGCCTGAGTGGCAGCAAGGGTTAGTGGGATGTGACCTCGTTGCCCACCCAGTTTCTATTTGTAGGGTTTAGAGCTGTCAAGGACACGGGGATCTGTATGGTTGCACTGTCTCTATGCTTTGCATCAAAATGCAGACGTGGCAGTGTTGGGCTACATTTTCATTTTGGCCCATGCACTCAAGTTTTGAACCCATATATTGCCATCCTTTTCCAAGCCATCTCATACACAGCTGACCGTAGTAGCACAGTTACAAGCTGAGGTGTCTGCAAAAATACAGCTTTACTATGACAAACAGCAAAGATGTTTTGTGCTTTTGAGTCAATTAGACAGGTGAGCAGTCAAACCCAGAATCACACTTTATCAGTTTAATTTTAGTCATATAATGATTAAATGATTTGGAGTTGAAACTAAAATCAGACAGTGGTACTGTCATTGGTGATGCATTATTGTATGGAAATGAAACATGGATGAAAGGGCGATATCCTAACTTGGGTTGGCGAAAAGGTAGTAAAGAGCAGCTCTAATGACTGTAGACCCCCTAGTGCCTTAATGTGACCTTGCTCTCACATCTAAGTTTTCTGTGGGAATTCTCACACGGATTGTTTTCCATGTTCTAGATGGGTGGATCCCCTTGGCTAATGGGAGCGAGGCACTGTCCTCGCAAAGCATCTGCAAGTGGTTCTCGCTAACCTTGTACAAAGTAAAGTGCCTGTGTATTGTGTTTGCGTAGTGCTGTTTTCCATCATTGTCAGTGGCTGTATTTGGCCTATTTCCAAGGCATGCTCGACATTAGCTCTTCATACTGCAGACGAGTGATGAGCATTGCATTTGTGGTGCCCCCTTTTACTGGGAAACCGCAGTGGGAATCCTTGACATTTTATCTGAGACGAATAAGAGTGCCTTCGAAAAATGAACAAAAGTTGTTGTGTTTCTTCGTTTATGTTTGAAAGAAAAGATTTGGTTTATGGTTCATTTTCTATTGTTAATGATGCATGCTAGAGGTCCATGCCATGTGACCTCTTGTTCCTCTTTACACATCACTTTATAAAACTCAGAACTTGTATAATGATGATCAGGGATATCATGAGGTTTAGATGCACAACTCTGCCCAAACTATGAACCAGACTTTAAAGCAAACATTTAGAAGATTGCTTTAATTTCTAGATCATTAAATCTGTCCTTAATTTGCACATGTAAGCACACATGCGACATTGAAGAAAGATGGGGGTTTTTTTGCCTGTTTGTCACCGGCAGGAAGATCTGTGTACACTGTAAGTGTCGTCGCGAGGAGCATGCAGTGACAGCCATGCCCGTAGAGATGGAGAAGACGGTCACCAAACTGATGTACGACTTCCAGAGGAACTCAACCTCGGATGATGACTCAGGCTGTGCCTTGGAGGAGTACGCCTGGGTTCCACCGGGTCTCAAACCTGAACAGGTATGTTTAGTCTTATTCTACTATGGAGCACACTGGATGGCTTAAAGCACTAACATCTATTTACGATGTCTGCCTTCAGTCTTGTTAGTGATGGTATCTTATCATTCCTTTTGTCACCTTTTTGTAAAATATGTGTAATTATATGTACCGGTCCAATCTTTTCACCTATGTTTTTTTGTCTTGCGAAGGTGAAGTTTTTGTAGAAAGTTCATTGTTGAGCATTTAAATCCACAGCTTTTTTATTTCAATGAAGTGCCTTTCCTCGGGTGTAGAGAATAGAACGCAGAGGCTAATTAAAGCTCAAACTTGAATGAAATGACGAAAGACGTGGGATCGCATTACAGCGCCGCTTCAAAAGCTCCGATTTCACCATACGTTCACTGTAATAGCAGTTGAGCAGTGTATACGTTTATACAGTGAATTAGGGAAAGTCTTGGTGTTGTAACACATGATCACATTGTGGGTTAAAGCTCAGGCAGGTTTTAGTTCTAATGTATAAAATACTTTCAGTACAATATTTAGAAATCAAATACAATTCCCAACTATTCATTTAGACCTGCATGTCGCCTTGTGCCAGCATACATGTTACGCTGACTGCACCTTCTCCCGGCCAATGGATAACAAGGATTATGTGCTTCCAGCAGTTCAATTAATCTCCAATTCATTCTCCCTGCAAACATGTTTACAGTAGGTTTCGTTGCCCTCACAACCGCAAAGCTAAGCCTGCGTTAATACATAAGCACATAAAATGGACCCATGCAGAAAATCCGCTATTACAATACTTCACCTAACTGCAGGTGTGCACAAGTGGGAGGGTTTCCAGTTTTATGGGACAAAAGCAACGTTTATTGAAGCTGGTTTAATTTCAAGCTGGTCAGTACATTGTTGGCATAGCCTGCACTGTTTCGACCTCAAAGGACTAAGATCAGCTATTATTCATCTCTCTCCAGGATTGTGCTTACAACTGCGTAGTCACTTAGGTTCTCATTTGGTGAGAAAATAACCTCAGAAACATTCAGGCAATAAAGAGGACTGATCTGATTAGTATGGCAAGACCAGACTACTAAACAGCCTAGATAAAGGATTTAGGATTATTGTTTTGTTTTGCTTTTTTATTAGATTTAACAATCAGAATGGAAAGAATATTAGACCGTTAAACAGACAGACCATTAGACCGTTAAATCACTAATAAACTTTAACCTAAAAGCAGGCAGCGCATGAAACGTGCCCAAACCTTTAGCAGTTTCTATGTTACAACCCTGACATTACAAATCATTCAAGCTGTGGAGACCTGGTGTGTGACCTTTTGCAGGAGAGTGGAAGTAAACATAAAGCTAAAGCTAAAACTTCAGGTTAAAAACTATAGATCAACGGTTTTCCTGCTTTGAACCGCTGAACTGTATCTGTCTCCTGTTCAGCCACAAGTGATGTACTGCTACTGCTATTCTGTAATGAGACATTTCGAAGGAGGACTGTGGTCAGTCAGGTGTGTCTGAGGGATAACTCAGCACTTAGGTTGTGATTGTTTCTGTCAACAAAACAGTGCTGTCAGCTCTACTTCCCACTATCAGGGTGCTGAAATGCACAACTCGGTAAAAGAATCTTTAGCAACAAATGGAGCCATTATTCAGTGCATTTGACATGCTATTGGGTTGTTTTCCTCCCTCGCTAGTCGCCTTGCTCTTTCCTCTTCATCCTTTAAAATAGGATTATTGGATGTTGCTAAGTTACCGTTTGTCAAGGGCAAGAATGATACTTAGACGTGCTAAGCATCAATTCTATGTGTCATGTCTGAATAGAAATTCAATTTGAGGTTTTTCTTGCAAACTAGTTTCTCTGTCAGGTTCTAACATAGAGAGCCTTAAGGTAGATGTATTAAACAGAAAAGCGCCAGGTAGAAAACAAGCGAGGGCAGTTTGACCTTTTCCAAAATAGGCCAGAGGGCAATTGGACTCATTCCGATCTGAGATCAACAACAATAAAACCATCAGCCTCTGACTTGATTGCAGCTAGCAGCCGTGAAGGACGGGTAAATGATGGGTCAGTGGATGTAAAAGCTACCTGAGTATTTGACAGAAAATGTGTAAAAATCCATAGTCCCTGGAGGATGAAGAGGCCTAATGACTTGAATTACCTTCCTCGCTTTACCTTAGTTGCGCCACAGTGAGATTGATGTTTGCTGAATTTGACATCGATACATGGCTGCGACCCTAAAAAGAAAATTTGGATCATGATCAGATATCTTTAAAGCTACTATAAACATCACTACTGCTTTGTGTTTAGGTGTCATATGTTAGCAGTGTTTGGCACAGTTTTGCACCATAAGCATTCACGCATCTCAGCAAAGACGTGAGAACAGGAGGAAAATGAATGAAAACGGCTGTTAAATCTTCTCTCTTAACAGTAAAAACACCCTTTTTTTCCCCCGCAATGTATGACTATAGCTACCAGTATTTTCTCAGCTATATAATATCTGTGTCTACTAACCGCTGCAAAGTGGCTTGTTGTGAGAATGTCAGAACTGGTGCCTGGTGGTGTCTTTTTCCCCTGCCTGCCTGCCCATTAACAGCAATAGAAACCAGCTGTGTGAAGCAATCTCTCTTGTCACTCATCTGCAAAGTCCTACCATTTGCTTCAGCCTTGAAAAACACTCCCGTCAGTACAGTTTGAAATTCTGCCCTGTCTTTACTTCCGTCTGTTTTCGATTACAGTTATTATCACAAGCTGCTTCTTCTGGCTCGTTCTGGAATATTTGTGTGTGTCGTGCGTATGCATGCGTGTACACATGTGTGTGTGTGTGTGTGTGTATCTTTCTTTAGATCTTTTCCTTGGGGCAGTGTGCCTTTCACCTCCAGATTGTAACCCTGCTGTTCTTGGAAGCATGTTTTGTAATTTATCATTAACAGTGGGTGTGTGTGTGCGTCGCGAGTTTGTCTTTCTGTTTGTCAGTGCTGTGTGATATATCCACGCTTGACCACAGTCGGTCATTACGAGACTATCCAGAGATTCCACCCCACCCTCAGTGCCCGTCCTAAATTGTGCTCCTGAGCATAGATCTCATGTCCATTGCCAACATCAGTGGACAGCCAACAAAAGCAGAGCAGAAGGAATTGAGTTACGCTTACAGCAAATAGTCTCCTGCTATAAATTCATGCCAGTAACTAATGCACTTGTATAAGTGGCTGCTTAAAGGAAATGAGCATCTTCTTTGATGCTGGGTGTGATGCCGCACCTTTAAAGAGAGCTTTCGAAAGCCACGCGGTTTTGATTCGGGTGTTTACGCACTGATGCACGTCTGCGTTATTCAGGTTAATCTGTTTTTGTGTGGCAGACTGTGTTATTGCCAAGGACAAGGCTAGTCGGTAAATCCATTCAGCTGACCTGTAGGCCATCAAGAGAGACGTGATCTTGTCATCAAGTATCGATCACTACATGCTGTCTCTCTTAAAGTCCTTGGTGTGCATTTTGCCCATTTTTGCATCTTTCTGTTCATAAAGATATCTTTCTTTTTAACGTTTTTCCTCTTACCCTTTCTCTCCTTTTCATTTATCCTCAAACTCCTCTTTAAAAACCCTGTGGCTTTCTTCACCCCACCCCCCATCTCAAAGTCACATTCATATATAACTGCCGGACTTCGGTTGTACCCCAGCCCCCCCTCGTTACAGTGTAATAAAAGGAGTGTAATAAATAACACAGAAATGACACTCATTGTCTGCTGTGGTGATGTAAAGAATGTCCAAGTAATTTGAAATGTCCAGATTAGCATTAATCTGCTGCCACACGCTTGCATTGCTGGGGGCATACGTGTTGAACACTGCTTCGTTTTCTCGTGTGTGTGTGTGCGTGCGGGTAAGTGTGACAGGTCAGTAATGCATTCCCTTGTCAGTGTGCAGAGATGGAGAGGTGGAGTTCCATTAAGTCTCTACTGGTGGGCCATAAATCAAAAGGGGTGTGTGTGTAAGAGACAGAGGGAGAGAGAGAGGGAGAGTGAGTGTATGAGAGTCCCAGTGGCAGATCTTGATACTTTTGTCCTTCCACAGTTGTACCTTTTTAGCCCTGAAATGATAAAAAGTAAAATAAAGCGCTGACATTTCTTAGTTTTTGTAGATGATACAAAAAATAAATAAAAAATCAGTTACTGCAGAATATTTGAGCACTTGCCTGGTAATGAAAACAGCCCATCAGTCCAAATGTTCTCACTCCCTCTCCATCGCTCCCTCAGGTTCATCAGTACTACAGCTCCTTGCCTGAGGACAAGGTGCCCTACGTGAACAGCCCAGGAGAGAAATACAGGATCAAACAGCTGCTCAATCAGCTCCCGCCCCACGACAATGAGGTGAGTCCAAACCGATGCCCTCCCCCACCACCTTCCATGCAACCATCCATCCATCCATCACCTCTTCTCCTTCAGTGCAATACAGAGATAAGAGGGGGAGCGGGGAGAAGACGGATGCATTAAAAACGGAGTCTCTCCCTAATGGGCAAGATAGGGAAGTGTTTATCGCAGCCTATTAAAGTTGGTTACATTAATAAATTATTAGCACAGTTCATCTGAAGAGATTAGAAGACAGGATCCGCGAGAAGGTTGGCTCTGTTTGCCACCTTAGTTTAGGCTAACAGTCATCCTGAGTTGTTATTTCTTTTCACTCTATTAGGCGGGACTTCAGAACCGTTTTGTGGTCAGATAGTGGGCAGGGTCTTAATTCTGCCCACTAATCTGATTGGTCAGTTGTTTTTTCAGCTGTGATCTGAGAGCCAGTTATTCATTTGGAGACATGGTTCCTGGTTAATCCTGGTTCACATTTTGCACCGGAGCAAATGCAGAGCACAATATCAGTACTAAAATGACAAAAACTGTTTATTAAACTCTGGGATCAGTTATTTACCACAGTAAGTCACTGACCCGGTAAACATTACACAGTTATTGAAATCTAAAAAAAAATCTATTCACTTTAATTAGCATTTATTCATTCATTCATTTTCTGTCAGCACTTCCGTTCATGGTCTCGTGGTTTCACGGTTATGTGATCTTCATCTAGGTGCGCTACTGTAACAGTCTGGATGATGAGGAGAAGCGAGAGCTGAAGCTCTTCAGTAACCAGCGGAAGCGTGAAAACCTGGGTCGGGGCAACGTCCGCCCGCTCCCGGTGACGATGATGGGGGCGATCTGCGAACAGGTAGCTGAAAGAAATGTCAAAAGCATATTTACATTCACCCTCCATGTTATTTATTGATTTATTTTTTCTAAATGTCATTTCTATGTGGACAGAGAAGTGACAGAAGTGAGTCATGTGACAGACATATGGGACGACCTGCTGACGTGTCAGCTGTTTGTGATGCGTGCGCGGGGTTTATTGTTGACGTGTATAAATGAATGATATGCGTTTAAATTACTATTGTGACCTTGTCGCACTTCAAACCCTATAAGTGATGTTCGAGGGAATGGTGCCCCCGCTTTATTTTCTTTCTTTTTTTTTTTATGCCTCACCAGCAATAAAAATTCAAAAATTACAGCTGAGTTCATTATAGTTGAGTTTACTCTTGTGGTATGGTAGTATGGAGCTGAATGGATTGCTCATTTAACAATAAACAATCACATTTCATGCATTCACTGGCTGTTTGTCATTATATTTACAACAAGCTCAAACAAGGTGGAAATACTCGGTGCTGTGTTGGTGCTGTGGGTGTACAGCTGCTTTATAGCTCGTGTTTCTTATCCCGTTAGCAGACACACACAAGAGGGAGTGGATTGTTGGGAGAGTTTGTATTGATTGAATTCCCCCCCCTCTCTTTGGTTTCTTGCAGCTCTAGGCTTTGTGCCAGTTAGATAACCTGATTGCAACTCTACCTCCATCTCCACCTTCCCACCCCTCTAAATCTGCTTTGCCTGCCTGACCTTTCCTCCCGTCTTACTGGTGCTGCTGCTCGTTTATCTTCCCACCTTCTCAGATTGTACACCTCCATGCCTCTCTCGCAATTTTTTTTTTTAATCTTGCCTACATATCTCTCCATTAATAAATCTATCGTTTGTCCCACCAGTGTCCTCCACCAGCCCCTCAACTTGCCCTTTATCTGTCTGGTTCCCCTCTCCTGAACACACCTTTGTGCTCACAGCCTTTTCAACTTGCATAATTGTGTTACAGACAGATTTACTGATCCTGTATGTTTGATTGGTATAGCACTAGCCTGACCTTATTAGAGATCCCACGGAAGGTGGACTTTAAGTTAATGGAATTCTCTTTATTTGTTGCATCTCCTGTGTTAACTTTGGCTTTAGGATATGTATAACTTGACTGTAACTTTTTGTATATCAAGCTATCAATTGTATTATCAATTAAGTAACTGGTGATATTAAATGACGAGGAACATGGGTGGAATTGTGGCCATTGTCCTCTGATGCTCCAGTAAGTTCGACTAAAGGTCCAATAAATGGAGTTCATCCTAGATTTATAACAATTTTACAGTTTTTCACTTCCTGTCGGATTAGATTGTAACCCCGTCCCTCTAAACGAAGCAAATTGGATTAGACGGTCTTATGTCCTGTTTCCATTAAAACCTTTTTAACAGGAATTACTTTACATTAAGCAATCAGTGATGCCATACCACGAATCAGGATGCTGGCCTGTCTGTTCATTCAAAAAAAATAATGCTCTGCAGGCATAGACTCATCCTTAGGCTTATAAAAACTCACTTAAGCCATTTTACCTCTTGCTGTCTCTTAACGCATGTGTGTCTCGTGATGGGGTTTTTTTCACATGCAGATTTTACATTATTATATCAAAGAAGGGCTTCACTGAGATTTAGATACTTTTTAAAATTGGATTCATATAAAAGAAAGCTGGTAAATCGTGACAAATAAACCCAGCGATCATTTAAAGTTGTTTAATTTCATCTTCTTTTTAGTGTGGCGGCCAGATAAACGGTGGCGACATCGCTGTGTTCGCATCCCGGGCAGGTCACTGTGTGTGCTGGCACCCTGCATGCTTCGTGTGCAGCATGTGCAACGAGCTGTTGGTGGACCTCATTTATTTCTACCAGGATGGAAAGATCTACTGCGGCAGGCACCACGCCGAGAGGCTGAAGCCACGCTGCACTGCCTGCGATGAGGTAAACGCACATCACACACAGACACACAAGGCTACACGTGGATGGTCATGTCTTAATAGGTTCACGTCACCCACTTGGACAAGCTGTGCCTGTAACTGTGCCAGTAGGGCTATTTATAGTGTTTACACACATGCACTCTGCACTTACACATGCCTATATACGCACCAAATTGCTGTCATACGATGCTTACGAGCTCCCAGCACACTCCGTCACAGTTTAATGTCTGCTGAGGTTTATCCATTTTAAAGGGGTCGACTTTCAATATAACTGATCTCCCAGCCCATTAACGCCGATTCTTACTCTGCAAATGGGGACAAGGACTCTTTTGGTACTTAAATGCACCCCAGCGGTTTAACAGCAGCATAATTAAAAGCAAATACACCATCTAGATTTCAGTTCCCCACACACATTAGCCTCCTACACAAGCTGGCGACAAAGAATGATCTAAGAGTGCCAAGCTGCAGAGAAAAAAATGGTATGGAGTGGGAGGGCAAGCAGTCTTTGTCCTGTCATTCAGCACACAGTAATAACCCAACTGAGGTTTTATCTCTATGGACATCCAATAAACGATACTCCTTCATATCTCTTTGTTCTTAGATCATCTTTGCAGATGAGTGCACCGAGGCAGAGGGCCGTCACTGGCACATGAAGCACTTTTGCTGTTTCGAGTGCGAGACGGTGCTGGGGGGTCAGCGTTACATCATGAAGGAGGGACGGCCCTACTGCTGCTCCTGCTTCGAGTCCCTGTATGCAGAGTACTGCGATTCCTGTGGGGAACATATTGGTATGCTGCCTCACTCCCCATCATCCATCACTTCCATCCATTGTTTCCATCACTGTTCATACGGACTGCGTTAATGACTAGTAGCTCATGCAAAGAAATGGTTGCTGAAAGGTTATTAAAGAGTTAAATACATAATTTATATAAGATTCAGATGCAAGTTTGCACAGAGAAGAAAAGAGTTACAGTAGCATGGATATGTACTTGTTTTCAGCATTTTCTAATGGAATTAGGTTCAGAATATTTGTGGCAAGGGTGCAAAACTAAGGTCCACAGGCTTACCTTTACAAAGCGCAGAAAAGTATACTATAAACATCATGCAGTGTGGACTCAACGTAGGGCAAAGAGATAACTATCAAGTGACTTTTCAAATCATGGGCCAGTTTTTGGTTTGTTTTTTTTTTTTAAATAAAGTTTATGGGGCATAAAGTGTCAGTTAAACATACCTAAGATCCTGAAGTATTAGAGACAACCCCAGCGAGAGAAGAAAATGGGGGATTTTTCAGCTGGAAACATTCCTATAAGCAATTTTTCTTTCTCCGAGTTTGTGCTCATGTGCATGGATGCGTAACTGCATATGTACGCGTGTGTTTCCCAGGACAGGATGCCCAGGTGTGATTTTTGGCACATATTTCTCTACAGATTTGCGCTGTAATTATTAGTCAGACAGGATACAGAAAAGTATTTGGCTTCAAAAATAAAACTGATTATAAATGAAAACCACCAGAAAGCACTCGCAATCCAGATGGCAGTCATTAGCAAATAGCTGGTTTTCTTTTCCCCTGCAACAACTGGAAACATTCTCAAAATGCTATGTGTTTATACAATGCTGGGCGAGCGTCATAATGAGTTTACCCTGAAACACAGCAAAGTTGCCGCCTCTAGCTCCATTTTCCATTTTCTTACTCAATAAGCTACTTGCAGTTTACTGCAATTTTTCACAACACAGCTTGTTTAAATTACATTTTTAAATTTTATGCCTTTTGATGACATCAGTACACAAGTATGGGGGTCTGTCATTTACGTGTTTATCTTTACTGCAGGTATTGATCAAGGCCAAATGACGTATGACGGGCAGCACTGGCATGCTACAGAAGGGTGCTTCTGCTGTGCACGCTGTAAACGCTCTCTGCTGGGTCGGCCTTTCCTGCCCAAGCAAGGCCAGATCTTCTGCTCCCGCTCCTGCAGTCTAGGGGAAGAGCCTAATGGATCCGACTCCTCTGATTCTGCCTTTCAAAGTGCTCGCTCCACTAGAGAGTCCAGACGCAGCTCTAAAACGACAAAGAATGGAGGGGGAGGCGGGGTGCAGACCGAAAGATTTTCAGGGGAAGTGGACCCGCTATCTTTACAAATGGATCTTCTGAGTCTGTCCAGCCAAACTCCCAGTTTAACTCGTGAGCCACCTTCCTGGCAGAACCAGGACCAAGCAGGTGATGGTTACACTTATGAATCCCAATCTGATCCAACTGCTAATCCCACACCTCTCCAGCTTCTTAGCCAGTGCAATGTCAGAAGTGTCTATAACCCCACCTGCTCTGGACAGAATAATCAACAGCAGGATTACAGGATCAAGGAGAATGGAGGTTTAAAGCGACCGCCTATTTCAGCCATGAAAGGCCACTCTCTGAATGAGACGTGGTTCCAACAGCAAGCTCCAGAAGAGTACTATCCACCCAAACTGAGAACCCAAAAGAGCTTCACTGAGGTGTCTCACTGCACTCAAAAACATAATGGCTTCTCTTCAGACAAGCGTTCGATTAGTTTGCACGGTTTTCAGAGGGACAGGGACAGAGATGCGGGGCCTCCAGCAACTACCCAACAAACAGCAAGGAGCAGGAACCCCATTAATGCACTTAACTTGACAGAGCAACTGACCCCGTTAGAGCAGACCCCAAGAGGATCCATGGAGTCTCTGGCTCTCTCCAATGCTACAGGTTGGTGTGGTAGTAGTAGTACTCACTAGATCTTGACTTGACTTACAGTTTTCAGTTTGGCACATTTGCATGTTGTTGCATATTAAGATGTTTCCTCAAACTAATGTGACAGTGAATAAAAGGCAGTGATCACTCCAAATACAACTCTGTTTCCTTACAGGCAACTCAGATGCCGGAGGAAAGCGCCAGGAGCACCTTTCGCGTTTTTCCATGCCAGATCTGAGCAAAGACTCTGGAATGAATGTGTCTGAGAAAAGTAACGTGGACACCCTCAACTCCTCAGGGCAGTTTCGCAGCTCTGAGTCCATTCACAGTCTCACCGCTGGTCAGTCCTATATGGAAATGAACCCTCACAGGCCCACTCAGTACCAGATGCAGTACTGTGACCCTTCTGGCATGGGTGTGGGCATGGGTATGGGCATTACTCGTTTACCACCCGGCTTCACCTTTCAGGAGGAGGATGGGATTGGTTTGGTGAGCAACGCCAATGCTTCACGCTTGCCTCCCATTAGTGAGCGCAGGGTGGGTGGAGGTGGTGGTAGTGGAGGAAGAGGAGCAAGTATTCGGATAGATGCCCCAGAAGAGACTCCACAGAGGCGTAGGCACCATCATCACCGCTCTCGGAGATCCCGTCGTTCTCGTTCAGAAAACGCTCTCCACTTGGTGGCAGAGCGAAGACAAAGGCCTCAAGAAAGACCACAGCTACATGTCCGAGAGGATTATGACCGTTTCCCACCACCAAGAAATGCAAGGGACCAGTTTGGTGGAGGAGGAGGAGGAGGAGGGGGAAGATACCAGCCCCAACTTTTCAGGCAGTGCCCCAGGACCACTTCAGACCTGAGTCTGCAAAATCCTGGGGCCAACAGACGCACTGGCTTGAATCAGTACTCCTGGGATGATTACGATGACGATGACTGGTGCTCCACTTGCTCATCATCCTCAGAATCAGAGGATGAAGGTTACTTCTTGGGTGAACCGATACCCAGGCCCATCCAGCTGCGCTACCTCAGCAACCAGGAGCTGGTCCACAAGTATAATAATGCAGGAATGGGAGGACCCAACCGCAGTGGGCAGTTACACACACGCAAACGCAGAAAAAGCAAGAACTGCATTATCTCTTAATATCTTGACATTTGCTCATTATATAACTTTTTAGCCCTTTTCAGACATTCATTCCTTACCTTTAATCTAGCAACATGTGAACATGTTACTTCAGCAGTGCCAATTTCACAGGGCACTGGATAAGTTTGAAAGTATGCATTAATTAACATTAATCAATTGGCTTGGACAATAATAGGATTATGCATGTCTGGCCTGAGTTATTAAGCTTACTAACAGACATAATTATTTTGGAAGTCAAAATTCCAGTAACTGGAAAATGACACCAGTTTTCAGTCGGTGTCTCATGGTCTCACTCTGCTCAAGGAAGCCACAAACCCATTCATTTTTGAAAAAACGTAAAC
>VUQR01010353.1:17006-29268 GCA_015108515.1 Hemichromis elongatus | reverse complement strand
ATGGATCATTTAAAAAAAAAAAAAAGTCCATTTGAAAAAAAAAAAAAAAAAAAAAGAATAAATAAATAAAAATCCTTCAAGTTATGAAGCCTCATTTTTGAGCCCAGCATTTTGGTCATCACCATTTGGGTTTTCTTGAAACAGAATCTCAGGAGAAATCACAGAGAGTAAGAGTAGCAACATGTCGATCTCAACCCTGGGTTGTGTCAGGAAGGGCATTCAGCATACAAATTTGCCAAATAAAACATGGGGATCTACCAACTGTGGTGGCCACTCGTGAATAAGGGAGCAGCCAAAATGAGGTAATTTGATCCTTTGCTCCTTTGGTTGATAGAGAGTCACCAAAACAAAATTTTCTTGCATTTCTCTGCAATGATAAATAAAGAATCCTAATCTTAATGTGTACAGGTGGCTGTGGTTTTGAGATTGGAAAAAAATCACTGCATGTGACCAACAGAAAAAATGTTAAAAAGAAAACATGTTTTAACATTATGTAAGACTTTGTGGGTATCTTTTAATCATTTATGCCTCAGTAGACTGAGACAAGTATTGGGTGACTTATTGCTGGAGTAAATTACTAAATTGTGTAACAGCAGGATAGCACTGATGGCTTTTTGTTTTTTTTTACTTTAAGTAAGAATGAATTACTAATACCATATATAAATGTTGCTAAAACATGAAATCTTTTGCTAAATAACTATACCTGTAATGAGCTGCTTGTTTCAATAGTCCATGATGGAGTTTTCATTAAAATCCAAATAGTAATGGTAAATGGACTGGTTCTTATATAAAATGCTTTTATACAACTTACCTTGTTCACACAAGCACTTTTTTCTATGAACTTGCTAAATAACATCAGATAGACTTGGGGTTAGTATCATGCCCAAGTCTATTTGGCATGCAGACTGCAGAGATGGCACCACCAAGCTTCTGATTAGCAGATGACCTTCTCTACCACCTGAGCTACAGCCACCGCATGCAGCTGTTATGGCAGGTAAGGTCATTGGGAAGCTTCAGATTTCATGGAAGTAAACTGGGAAGTATTCTTTTGCCAGCTGTAGACTGTACATAAAGGATGGACATCATGAAGTCCTACATTTATTCTATTGCCATATTAGTCCTTTACAACCAGGCATAATGTATTGAGGGGCTGAATCTGTCTGTGAGACACTGCAAGCTCATGGATTCTTTTAATGTAAATGCAGATGACAAAACTGCTTGTTTGTTGTCAACTAACTTTAAAATGAAAAATGCAAACTGGAGATTGAGCATTTGCTACATGGTGTAGTGGTGTACACATGTACCTAACAAGTGAAGTGAAGGCTGCCAGCATTGATCCCAGGAAGATAAGTGGATCTCTTTGGGATTGTGTCAAAACACACAACACTACCTGCCGTGGTGACACGTTATTATTACAGGAAGTACCAATTAGATTAGTAGTGTCTTCTTCTTCTAAGTTGGGATTTAACAGTATTTTCAGTCATAATAAGTTAATAATAATAATAAATTTTTAGTGTATTCCTTCTTCAAATGTTCAGACGGCCACAGTTCTTGGTCTAACTCCAAACTTTGCTGATCTGATAATTACAGACTTTATTTTCACGTGATTTAAGTAGGAAAAAACAGGAACGGACAGAAAAACATAAATCAAGCTACTGGCGACAGGAAGAATCAGCAGTGTTGTGAATAAAATGTACTGATAATGTCCTTATTTGACATTATAGTTACATCTGAGCTAATGGATAGATGTGACTGTGAACTCAGTCAGTTTGGTTAGTTTTCAGTCTGAAATAGCTGCAAGTTAGACATGATCTGGTTCTCTGTTACACACCTGCATTAAAATCCAAAATGTCAATGACATTGTCCCGCAGGGTAATACCAATCCACTGGACAGACTGGGGAGTCACACAGGTCAATGCGATTGTCAGAGTGGTGTGATGACACCAAGTTACTTTATTTCTGAAAAGTTAATAATAAGCAGGATGAAACACTGAACACAGTCCCCACAGTTTGGACATATGTGCTGTAAAGCTCAGTGTATCAAGAGAATGGACACTTTTCTTCAGCAGCTGGTAAGCTTTTTCCTATATTTGCGACATAAAAGTTAAAACATGTACTGTATATATGTGTATGCAGATTATAAATATAAGATATTTATGTATGTATAAATATATGGGGGGGGGGTTAAGTTTGTGTTAAAGTGTTTCATGACATATCTAATTTTATGCGTAATGCTGATAATTTTCTTTTTAAATTTTCTTTTTTTTACAAAATCAGAGTGGCTTATTTTTAGTTCCTGAACTCAGGGGGTGTTATCTAAAACACAGTTTCAGCTGAGTCACACCACTCTCAGTTATTTAACTCTTTTGCTGGTACAACTAACATGACACTCAGTCACTGCTGAGCTTAAATGTTAAAAAAAAAGAAAAACAGATTTGAGAGTGTGAAGTTTCTTCCTTCCAGTCAAAGCTGACCTCAGACCTTAGAACAGGAACAACTTTAATTGTAGCAGTCAAAGAATTTACAGGATTACAATCCATGACTGATGTGTGATCACGAAAAGATTCAAAATAAGCTGATTATTATTGTTTTCAGTGAATTTTCAGACACAACTACATCTAGAAATCAAACAGTTACAGTTTAGGAATCAGACAGGGTAAACTCGAGTCTAATCTAATCTTTGCTTTATTCACAACTGGTGCTTTAAAAATAAATCAGTAAGTCTGTTTTATAAAATCTATATTTTCTCACTCATTTAAATAAGTTTGAAATCTATGTTAATACCTTTTCTCAGAAAGTTTGACAGCGACTTTAAAAATATAAGCATTTATAAAACTGATTCATCTGATTTCTGTCCTTTACTTTAGACCCATGGCAACGCTCTATTCCTCATCCTTGTTTTGGGATTAGGAGGAAGCTTTCAGACCGGCTTCCATATCACTGAACTGAGTTCTCCTTCACCAGTGAGACACGTCACCTTCATCATTTCCTCTCCATTCTGTCTCGATTACCCAGATCACATTTAATAACAGTTTAAATCTGTCTCCACAGTACATACAGCGCTTCATCAACAGCAGCTGGTACGACAGATACGAAGAGCCTCCACATCCGCAGACGGTCACAATGATCTGGTCTCTTATTGTCTCCATGTTTGCTGTCGGGGGACTCTTTGGTGCCGTCAGTGTCAAATTGATCTCGGGCATGCTGGGCAGGTGAGTATGACAGATGTTACACCAAGTCGATAGCCTAATGAGACCTGAAGTGATGCGTTTTCCTTCTTCAGAAAAAAGGCGGTGATCTGCAACAGCTTTATTGCAGTTCTTGCAGCGGGAATCATGCTGACAAGTAAAAATGCCAACTCTTTCGAAATGATCATTGTGGCGAGAATCCTGTATGGTTTCTCAGCAGGTGAGCTGCCATATTCTACAGACTCCTCATTAATAGGATTTCACCACCTCTACTCATCATGCTTGCCTTATGTGACCTCCAGGCTTGGGAATGAACACTCACTTAATATATCTTGGGGAGATTTCACCCAGAAAGATTAGAGGGATAGTGACACTGACCTCAGCCACTTTTACATCACTCGGGAAACTGTCTGGACAGATTTTTGGGTTAAGGTAAGCACATGAAGTTGATATGAAAAAGCAAACTTGGCTTTAACCCATTGTCAAAAGGTACAGCAGCATATTATGACAATAAATTACAAATCAAGAGCAACATTTTATTTTCATTTTTCAGCGAGATCCTTGGCCGCGAGGACACGTGGAACATTCTCCTTTGTGTCCCTGCTCTTTTCTCCTGTCTTCAGATTGTGCTGTTGCCTTTTTTTCCTGAGACGCCAAGATATTTGCTCATAGAGAAAGGTGATGATAAGGCTTGCAAAAAAGGTCAGTACAGTGCAAAATGTTTATCAGTACCTCACCAAACTGCTTCGCACAGTTTCTGTATCAAACACAACTCCAGATGTTTATGAAAATGTGTTCTCCAAACACATACTAGTTAAAGATGAATGATAGTCTTGCGGAATTAGAAGTGAACCTGCGTGTTTTGTATTTAAGCTAATTTGTACATTTTTCAGTTCTTATCCACTCTGTGATTCAGGATTTTCTGGTTTCAGCTCTCCAGACTCTTTGGGGCCAAGGTGACTACCAAGAAGAAATGGATGAGATGTTGACTGAGCAGGCAGCCATTAAAGCAGCCCCACCAGTGAGCCCCCTGCAGCTGCTGAGAGACAGGACTGTCCGATGGCAGCTCATCACCATCTCCACCATCTACTGTTGCAACCAGCTGTCGGGCATGTCTACAGTATGGACAATACCATATAGTATTAGTATGATACCATATCATAGGATATGATGTAATATGTAATTGAGGATTGCTACATTGCAACATGATACAACATTACAACAGTTTTGTGATTTTCAGCATTTCAGTTTTAGAGGTTCACACATATAACATACATGCAATATCTATATATCTGCAGATTAATATATCTATCTATCGATATCTGTAGTTATGAGACTTCATACTTTATATAAAAGAGATTTCATGCTGACTATAGGTTTATAGCCTTATAGTGCCTCTCTTCTTCCCAGATTAGTGCCTTCTCTTATGACATCTTCCTCGAGGCAGGTATACCAATGAAGAAGATCCGCTATATCACTCTCGGTCTCGGAGTGGCTGAAATTCTCACCTCTCTCTCCTGTGTAAGCAAACCCTCAGTCTGTGCCTGAGCTCATCTGTGTAAATGAGTATTTTAAGTGGATAAACCTTTCATTTCTACTATTAGAGACAATCTCCTTATGACAAGTCTGTCATTATTTTCTCCCTTCCTCGATTTCAGGGTGTTCTCATTGAGCTCACAGGGAGAAGGCCATTGCTGTGGGGGGGTTATGGTGTCATGTCTGCTTGCTGGATTTGTGTCACTGTCACACTCAGCCTGAAGGTAAACCTTTCACTAGTGGTGGGCAACGTAATATCAATAAATGTAAAAGCAGTTTTAAATGGTATATGTGACATATGCAGCCATATACCTATAAATCACAAACACATAGGAGACACATAAACAAGACCTAAAGACTGGAAAATTACAGAGGTGCTAAAGAATAACTAAGGAACAAGAACAACCCCCCCTAAACATAGAGTCACCAAACTCTGGACCATGACAACTGGATGGATGGATGGATGGATGGATGGGTGGGTGGGTGGGTGGGTGGATGGATGGGTGGGTTGCCTTTACAAGAAGTAAAACTCCACTAACCAGTGTTTTGCATTTTAGTGGTATATCATGGAAATGTTAAAGTAAAATAACCCACAATGACACTGTTTCTACTTGTCAAGTACACTTGAAACAATATGACCTGATTCATAAAGGGCAAAATGTGTATAAGCTGTCACTGCTGCAATGAAAAAAGGCAGAAATATAGAAAAAAAATCTGATACAAAATCAAATATATGCATTTAAAACTGTCTTTCACACAGGATTCCAGCTACTGGGTTCCATACATTACTGTGAGTTTGATGATCATCTTCATCATGTTCTTTGGTGGGGGACCTGGTAAGGGTAAAGCACTTATACATATGTAGCTTAACGTTTTGAAAATCCAGTACATCACTCCTGTAGCGGTTATGGAAAACATGTGTATATGCAAAGATAATAAGGTTAGGTCCCTGTTCTTTCTCTGATTCTCACAGGAGGAGCCACAGCAACGCTCAACAGTGAGCTCTTCATTCAGTCTAATCGCCTGGCGTCGCTCGTCCTCACAGGGTTGCAGCGATGGTTTATGTTTGCAGTGATGGGCCTGGTCTTTCCATTCCTCATTGTACGTACGACCAAACTGAAAATAAGCAGCACATTACAATTTAACACCCATGGGGATCTGCATGTCATGTTGAAATCATGAATGTTGTTTCTTTCCCAGAATGCTCTCAGCTTGTACTTATTTTTGCTGTTTGCCTGTGTGTGCGTGCTGGGTAGTCTTTACACCTTCTTCCTTTTGCCTGAGACCAAAGGCAAGACCCTGCTAGAGATCTCAGAGGAGTTTAAAGCCATCACTGTCTGTGGGAAATCCTTTGCAGAAGAAACAAGAACAGAGACCAGGTTGTGATGAGGACCATGTGTGGCTACAGCAAAGAACATGAGAGGAGAAAAACTGTTTCTTTCAGAAAAAAAATTGAATGAAAAGACATGTTTTGCAAGTAAATGACTCAAAATGACATTGAGCAATGTTACAATTCCCACAATTCGGGATCTTTCTCACTTCATTTTTTGCTTTTTTGTTTGCTTCTGTGATTTTCTGTGTGTCCATAAATGGGGACTGTTGTGCATTCAGATCCTGTCTGAAGTTGTTTCTTGGCCTGTTTGTCTTTAATCTCCATCATAAATGGACCTCAGAGGAACCAGCGTCATTTATATCACTGTCAGACATTGCCACAGCATTGAAATCATTTAATATCTAACCTGCATAATGGGCTTCCATTGCATTTCTAAGATGCAGCATTAAGTAATTATCAGGTAACGGCATAGTGAAGCCAGGAAAAGGAGCGCTTCAGAGAAAACGTAGTGAAAGGAAGGCTCACTTTATCATGTTTCACTAAACCCCAAAGTCCCCAACCCCTAAAATCTGTACATCTGTTTTTTTAATATTTACAATAAAGCTGACCAAATATGCTCTGTTGACCTGAGATCTGGTGACTGTGTCATGTTCAGTTTGAGATGATTCTGGAAACAGCCATCAGAAGATGTGTACACTGTGGTCATAAAGGGAAGGACATGGTCAATACTATTTTGTAAGTAGGTTGTGGCATGCTCTGCTGGTACTAAAGGGCTCTGCCCATCTAAATGCATGTTTTCATATTGTTTACACCAGATAGTGAGCCGACCATCTGAATGTTGAAGCAGAAATCCAGACCAGGTAATTTCCTGTTCTTAGTTGACAGGAGTTGCACTCCCTCCAGGACATCTATTGCACCTGCTTTAGACTTTTGTTTTTTTTTAATCGTTTTATCTTTGTGTTGTTTTAGTGTACACTAAGGTCTGTGGGAGCATTGCGACTTCAAATTCCTGGACTTAATCGGTACATATGGTTTTTGACAATAAAGCTGACTTTGACTTGACTTTGATTTCATGTACAGTGAGAGCAAATCACTGAATAGAGTGAAGAAAATGGTCAGTACATTCAAGAATGGTGTATATAGCTTTAATATTTATATATGTTGTTATCGAATCGCACAATCACGAGAGCGTTCTTCACACTAATTTCCAGCAGAGGGCAGCACTTCGCCAAGTCTCTTGTTAGTTTTCAGTCTGTCTCCGCTCTTTTCTCCCCTTTCTGACAGCCGCTCTGGCGGAAACAGCAGAGTCCAGTGTTTTCCGTAGTCATCGTTCACTAGCTCGTAAAGGCGAGTAGTAGGCTTTGTCTACTCAAAGAAAGACTTGATTTTGTTCATTTGTTTATATAATACAGCCTGAAAATGCCGTTAGAGAATCTAGAGGAAGAGGGTCTTCCCAAGAACCCCGACCTGAGGATAGCACAGCTGAAGTTCCTGCTCACAATGGATGGTCACCGACAGGATGCTAAAGTGAAGACGGAGCTCATGGACGCTATCAAAGCTAACAGTGAGTTAGCATTTCACCCAGTAAAAGCTGTTTCTTTGGAAACACAAGTCTTAAAGCGCACGTTTTTGTTTCTTCATCAATACACATTGTGCATAAATGCCCCATAGATGCGATTAATGCGTAAAATAATAAATGACGGACAGCGCAGGAAAGTTAGCGTGCTCGCTAACGATAACAGAAGACGTCAACTGGGTAAGTCTATTTTTAGTGTATTTTGCATAGCATTAGCAAGTTAGAGATTTTATATTCAGTGTGTAGTATTTTTTAAGATTTTACATCTCCTTTAAGCTAAGGTGACAACCTTCGGGATGTCATATTAAAATCATTTGTCGGTTCGTGATTAATAGATGTAAAAAGTGTACGCTACGTGTTAGGTTAGCCTTGTCATCTGATGTTTAACGTTTTACACCGTCGTTCTTTCTCTTGTTTCAGATATGGCGCCGTACTACGAGAGTCTGTGCAAGGAGCTGAAGTGGCAGCTGGATAGTGACCTGCTGAGCAAAATGAAAAAGGCCAACGAGGAGGAGCTGAAGCGCCTGGATGATGTGCTGGAAGATGCAGAGAAGAACCTGGGAGAGAGTGAGATCCGAGACGCGATGATGGCCAAAGCGGAGTATCTCATCAGAATTGGAGACAAGGTATGTTTTCTGAGCAGTCAAAATATCCAAGTTTCCAAGTGGGAAAATGAAGACTGTTAATGCCTGTGCATGTTGGAATATCTTTTTAGTCTATAACACATATCTGCTTTTAAGTTTGAAACATATTAAATAATGGCTAGTTTTTAGAATTTCTCCAACAATCGCTGTTGCAGTGGGCTCTGACCTTCTTGGAGTTCCCAGATATCTCAACAAAGAGGCTGACATTTCATTTTGATATGAACACAGCCGTTAAATTACTGGAAATGACGGTTTTTATTTTGTGTTCCCCTTTTTCTCTTATGCCTGTTTTGCCCACTTCAAAGTTGTATGTACAAAAAGTTACAGATTGGATATTGCCTGATCTTGTCTGATGTCACCACAGGAGGGCGCCCTAACTGCATTCAGGAAGACCTATGACAAAACGGTGGCTCTGGGTCACAGACTAGACATCGTCTTCTACCTCCTGAGGATTGGCCTCTTCTATATGGATAGTGATCTCATCACACGCAACTCGGAGAAAGCCAAGAGGTAAAGGCTCTTCAAGCTATGTTCTGAAACAACTCGGTCAGCACTTTTTTTTTTTCTTTTTAATGCTTATTTGTCTGCGTGTCTCTGTTCACCGCAGCCTTATCGAGGAGGGGGGAGACTGGGACAGGAGAAATCGTCTGAAGGTTTACCAGGGCCTGTACTGTGTGGCCATCAGGGATTTCAAGCAAGCTGCTGAGCTTTTCCTCGACACAGTCTCCACCTTCACCTCCTACGAACTCATGGACTACAAGACCTTTGTTACCTACACCGTCTATGTCTGCATGATTGCTCTCAAGAGGCCTGACCTCCGTGAAAAGGTGGGAGGGAGACTCATGTCTGCTCACAAGATGTGTAACTTGGCAACATGTCTGCTGTTAAATGTACTAAACGTGTTTTTCTGTAGGTTATAAAGGGAGCAGAGATCTTGGAGGTGCTCCACAGTCTGCCCTCTGTCCGCCAATACCTTTTCTCACTTTACGAGTGCCGTTACTCAGTCTTCTTCCAGTCTCTGGGTGAGGTTTTTTGTTGTTGTGTCTTTTCAAGAAAAATTTCAGAGTGCAAAGGGACTGTACTTAAAGGCATTATCTATGCTTGTGCTTCGCCATTTCCTGCAAACTTAAATGTTAAATTTTGTGCCACAGCCACGGTGGAGCAGGAGATGAAGAAGGACTGGCTCTTTGCCCCACACTACCGCTACTACGTGAGGGAGATGAGGATTCAGGCCTACAGCCAGCTGTTAGAGTCCTACCGATCTCTTACCTTGGGCTACATGGCTGAGGCGTTTGGTGTCAGCACAGAGTTCATCGACCAGTGAGTTTTGTTTTTTAAACATCTGTGCATATACTACGTAACTCTGCAAGATTTAAAAAATACTGAGTAGCAACACAGGAAGGGAACACTGGAAACCTAGCTGTGGTGGTCTGTTGAGTTTACCGAAGCAGTCTGAAAATTGCTTCACACTGAACTAGTAAAATGAGCTAAGCCTTCGTTTTAGTGTTGGAGGAACATTTTGACCATGAGAAATACTTAGTTGGGGGCGATTCTTGCTCCTAATGTCCGTTACCTTTCAGGACAGCAGTTGGTTCTTGTATTGTGTCTTGAACGTTTGTGGCACTTTTAGCTTCCTAAATAATTTGCAGAAACTGTTTGTCAAAATAAAATTCTTCAAATTCCCTGTTGAGATTTTAGGAAATGCTGCTGTTGCGTTTTTTTGTTAGTCCTGGCTAACGCAACATATGCCGTCTCCTTCCCACAGAGAACTGTCCCGATTCATAGCTGCTGGCCGCCTCCACTGTAAAATTGACAAAGTTAATGAAATTGTGGAAACTAACAGGTAATGAAACGGTCCTTGAAACCACAATGCTTCCAGAGTAATTCCCAAAACACTAAAATGTTGTCCTGTTCTTGCGTGCAGACCGGATAGCAAAAACTGGCAGTACCAGGAGACCATCAAGAAAGGCGACTTGCTTCTGAACCGAGTCCAGAAGCTTTCAAGAGTTATTAACATGTAACCACGGAGGCCGTCTTCTACATTAAAGGGGCTTATATTATTCTTTTTTTGGCATACCGAGACCTTTTGTTTGTCAAAGTGACTCTTCTGTTGTGTACATAATAAAACTTGTTTAACTGTTGACATTGCATTACCTGTTTTGTTTTTATATTAGGAAAGAGGCAGACACATCGTTTCTTATAAATAGCAGTATAAATTATTTTATTTACAGAAACTTGTTACAAAACAAATATACTATACAATCTTTACTTTAAATATTAATTCTAACCTATGTTTTGTTCATGAATTACATAGCAGCCAATACATAAGTCCAGCTGAAAATGATTCTGATAATGTATACCCCAAAAACAAAACCAAAAAAAAAAAAAAAAATCTATACACGCTTTTACATAGTATGAATGGTTTATTTTTTTCTTCCCAGACGAGCTGTATTTTCTCTCACATTCCAAGTCTACGGTGCTAAGAAAGAAAACATCCTCGTAATGTTTCCTTGTGCTGGAAACAAAGTCCAAGATGTCAGTAGAGATCGAGGGTAAACAAAACACTTGAGTGAAGTTTTTAAATACAAACCCTAATGAGCAGGAGGGGGCTTAGGCCACACACCGACGCTAAGAAAATCTGTCTTGTCTGGAAAACAAAAACAGAACAAGTGTTTCGTAATGGGCAGCTGACGAGCTCAAGTTCCACCACATTTAGGGTTCAGAGGCAGACTTAAAGCCAAAAATCCCCTAAATACTTTGAACATTCAAGTAAGGGAAAAACAACCCAACGAATACTATCCTCAAACAGGATGAAACAAATTCAGGCACTTTCATAATTTGATATTTCTTTTAAGAGCTGCTCAACACGTTCTTTAAAAGCTGTGATTCAAATTACTCGTTTGGCAACAACGATGCAAAAGCGGTTGGACTGTAAAAATGTTCCTATTCCTTGCAACAATTTCTCAAGTCCCTTCAGCCTATTTCCTTTCTTTCTTTTTTTAAATACAAGAGCAAGTGTTCCAATCATGAAATGTGTTTAAGGTTTACAAAGCGTTACGACTGAAAGAGTCCACGAAAGATGTTTAGACAGTGGGGGCACAGCTTTGAGCCGGCACGATATCGCAGAATCACAGGCTAATTGGGTCGCAGAGTAACTTATTTCATCAATTCGTAGGCAACATAAAATGTCTTGTAAAAGCACATGTGATTGAGACCTTGAAAAGTGAATAAAGGTTTCCTGTCATACAGACACATGCTACAGTGGCAACACTTCTTTCCTTAAAGGATCCCAGTACACGATTCATGAGATGCTTCAGCTTCCACATATAGGCATATTGCATTATATCGACTTGGCAGTGAACCACTTCAAATAGTCATGTTCTCCGACTTTATCTGTTTTTTAAATTATTTTTTGTTTTGTTTTTTTTTACTAAATAAATAATGATTTTTCAAAATTGTACCAAAAATTCTGCGTGTACAAAAAAATGCCTGTGCAAAAATACATATTTTAACTATGTACAATTTGTTAACAAAATATGTTTTCTCAAATAGGGATACTTCAATACTTGTTTGATACATAGGCTACGAGAAAAAATAAGCTAACTGAAGATTTAAAAAGAAAAAAAGTAAGTCTACAAGGTTTTCCACACTAATTGACATCAGTGGAGGTTCCATAAAACAGGTGCTGCCAAAAGATCTAAGATGTATATCCAGTGAAGCCATCTCCATGAATCTCACACTGTAACGCTCGTCCCCGAGACCTCGTGACGTAAGCCATTTCCCAACGAGTTGGGCAAGTATTGCCTGATTTAAGACTATTTTGACAGCGGAACAAAAGTACAATGCCTCGTCTACTGTGACAAATCTCTTCTGAACATAGTGTCGCCGCAACATCCAGAGCTTGGGTAGTGGTTACACACAGGAGGGACAATCATACCCACAGAAGACAGGTGACGTGCAAGTTTGCTCCAGTTAAGACGTACCA
>VUQR01010353.1:0-16986 GCA_015108515.1 Hemichromis elongatus | reverse complement strand
TTATTCCCTATTTTTAAAAAAAAAAAAAAAAAAAATTACAATTCACATCTGCCCACATACAGCTGTGGAATTCACTCAGCGCTATAGGTAAAAAGTAGGTAACTTGTGGCTATAGTTATACAGCTTGCACAGATTTTCTTCAGATCCACAAATGCGCCATCACCGCTTCATAAGCAAGACTGCTCACCTTTTACTTTTTAAAAAATAAAAGTAGTTGGCAAAGCTGATAGCAGCTTTTTGGCTTGCTTTGTGGACAACTAAAGCAGTGCCTGTGGAGAAAGTAGTTATTTAGTGCTGTTCACAGTTGGGGGTAGGTCTACTGTGGCTATCATTTTGCACGCTGAAAAGACTCCAAAAATTAACAGGCTTCCTCGAGACCGAGCTCTCCCTCTCTGACAAAAGATCCAATCGAATGGGCACATCAGGTGTCCTTTTCACATTTAAAAGCACAACCATCTTCACCGAGTCTACAAAGCCCCTTTGTAGTTCAGTGTAAAAAGATCATAAGAAATCATAGAAAGGTAACTCTTGCATAATTATTCCGGGTAATAAAAGAAGTGACCAGATCATCCCTACGGGCTCGTCTCAGGCTACTGCATGTTACCCGAGGTAACTCAACATGTCGCCAGGGAGAATCACACTAACAAGACTTGAAACAAGGTGATTGTGTGTATTTTTTTTTTAAGGTTTTTGCAAGCAACAGTTTGCTTCTCCTACTGCTATGCTTGCAAGGCTTCTGAGATCAGGCGCTGGGGGTGTAATTAAGTTGGAAATTCCAGTAGTCCAGCAGAAACTGACATGAGAAAAAAATACTCTTACACACACATAAACACACGCACACGCTCTCACACAGTCATTTTTTTTTTTTTTAACAAACACGGAAGAGATCTGCTCGTTGTCTCCCCAGTTGCTCAGTGTCATGACGGCTTGTTGCAGCAGCCCTTAACCTGAACCCAATGACCTTTGAACTACAGGACAAGAGACCGATGGCTGTTGCAATTGTTCCTCCTTCCTTCGACCAAACAGGAAGACCTCTCAGGATACTGGGACAACATTGGCATGGGGGGATCCTACGCTTGCGCATTAGATCCCTGGCGCTCCACGCTATCCCCCATTCAGTTCCCCCTGCCCGCACCTCACACACACACATGGCTTTGGGAGAAACGGTAAGGACCACATATACATCATTGGGCAGTCCAAATTATCTCCACCCTGAGGATTGTGGGAAGCTGAGAGTAATGTGGATTTGATTTCAGAAGGCCTCATGCATTCCAGAGCATTTTGCAGACCACTCTGGATTATTTCCCTCCCGCCTGCCAGTTTCATACACTGAAGCCGGACACCGCTGTCAGGGACGAGCCTTTGGCTGGAAAAGGAGAGGAGAAAAAAAAAAACCCATCTTAAACTGGCTGTAAAGTCATCAGTCTATAAACCAGTTTTGTAGTGAACTGAGAAACAAACTAAATCTTTGTATTTCACATGATGCAATCAGTGAAAATAAGAACACACCCTGAATATGTCTCAAAAACCAACCTGATGTAAATGAGAGTTGTTGGGTAGACCCGGTGTCCCTGTTATACTCCGCCCATGCTTCCCATGGATGTTGTTAATGGCAGGTGACTTGGCCACTTTGGGTCTACCTGGTCCTGGCCCCCCGCCTCCTACTCCAAGCCCACCTTCCCCACCTCCACTATTTATGCCACTAGAGGCAGAAGAGCTTTTGCGCTTCTTGCCCTCCAGGCGCCCATCTGAGGAATGGTGACTAAAGCTGGTGTGGTGGTCAGATGAGGATTGGTGGTGGACAAAAGGTCCCAAGGAAAGGGTTGAGTCACTGCTGTTCATCACCACACTCATACGCTTGATGGACTCTGCAGGGCTGCCCGAGGGAGGCCCTCGTGCTGGCGGCCCAGAGGAGCCACCGGCAGAACTGCCAGAAAGCTCGGCCTTGAGGCTAAGGGAGTTTGTTCGCACAGTTGGCCCACAGTTAAGCCCCACACTGTGGACTCCACTGTGGGAGGAGGATAATGACGAAGAGGATGAGGAACCTAATGAGCTGTGGTGGTAGGTGCTCCCTGAGCTGCCGACATTTGCACAGTTCTTCTTAAAAGAGGAGGAAGAGAAGTTGGCATTGGAAGAGGAAGATTCAGTGGAGCCATGGGATGAAGAGAGGATAGAGCTGTTCTTCCTCTTCTTCCCCGAGCTGAAGCTAGTGCCGCTACTGGTATTGTTGGCTCCAGTGCTTCCCCCACTGGTGGCGTTGGGGATGACGGGTACAGAGGAGCCAGATGAGCTCTCCTTGGGCCTAAAAGATGATGACGATTTGGTAGTGCTGCTGCCGGAGGAACGGGACTTAGGCACCCGGCCTGAGGTTAGGGAAGGAGCTGAAGAAGAAGAGGATGAGGACAAGTGGGCTGAAGGCATCTGCGGCGACGAAGACACTTGTCGGGCTTGTGTGGTGCCATAGGCCGGGTGCTCAGCCCCACCCTGCGGCGAGCTGCGGGCATTTAAGGTGGTCCCATAGGAGAGCACTGACTTGCCCTCGTAGGATTGGCTGTAAGGAGTCTGGGGCAAGGTGGCAGGAGGGCCCAGGAAGCCTGAAGAGGGAGTGCTACAGTGGGAATTTGTGCTTGTCCTATGGGTGGGGGCAACAGAGGAGGAGTTCTCCAAGGCTAAGGGGATTTTCCTAAAACAAAGAAAATCAGGAATTAGCCGATTATTAATTTGATTCATAATTTTTAAAAAAAAGCATTCCTATTACACATTTAGTTGCTACAGTGTCAACAGGATGAGTCCAAGACTGACTTACTTCCACATTTGGGAGTTGACATGCTTGTCCATCATTGTGGTGAGGGCACATCGCACTTTGTCCCATCGCCGGTCAAAGGAATAACAGCTTCTCCCAAACAGTCGACTTCCAAAAGTACAGTACTGGGAATAGAAGGGAAGCACAGATGAGAACTGTAATCTTTAATGGCTTGACCAGTGTAATAAAAAAGGAACGTTCCTGGTGGGTAACTGCAGATGAAGTGAACTTACAGCTGCCGGTCGTGGATGATAACCTGAATAGTGACAGTCCAGTTTCTCAGCATTGTCCTCACGCTCCTCGTTCTCTCCCTCATCACTGGATGGTCTAGAAAAGCCATCGGGGGTCGTTTGGGGATGGTGTAGTGACTCGTGGACTGCTGCAGAGTCCCCAGAAATACCACCTCCGTGACCGCTGTTTAGTCTAATGGGGAGAAATTGTGGCTGGTCACTTTCACCTTACTCATCAAAGCTGAATCAAATTGGAACTGTTTGTTTCACGCCTGTGTAAACAAAGCTACACACAGACACAAAACCAGCGCAACAAAAAATGAAAGTGTGGCACAGCAATTACCGTGGAAGACCAGGGCTGTGAAATTTGGGCTTTCCAATTTGCAAAGGCTTAGTGGCATCAAGGGCTGGGCCGTTTCCATGAGCCGCCTGGTGGGCATCATGGCCAGAGGTGAGGTGGGAAGAGGGGTGTGGGTCCCTGAGAGGGGGGTTTTGCTGGGAATGGTTTTGGTGGAGTTCTCGCTCCCTCTCCCGCTCCCTTGTTCTGTTCTTGTGCTCTGCCAGCAATGTGTCAAAGCGCTTCCTCCGCCCTGGCACCGCCCTCCGCTGGCTTAAGGAATGTGTCTGTTGAGACATTATAAAGTCAACAGAATTTTCATTACGGTGAGAGCCGGAGAGAGTTCTCCTTAGAATAGCCCCTAATTTACTTTTTTTTTGCCATTTATACTCGGCAGGTGTAGCTCTAACAAATCTTTACAACATGCATGACACATGCACAGCTCGGTTGCTATTTAATCAGAACCATCCTTTGGTTATATTCTACACATTATATAGAATAACATGACCCAATAGAACTCAGTGCCAAAGCGCTCCACTTCTATTAAAACACAGAGTGACAGCGTTGTGCTCTTTCATTAAACAAAGCCATTGTAGTTTGCTGTATTTCACAGTAGAGTTCATCATTACAGGCTCATCAGAGCTACACTGTGCTCCTCTTTGTGGCAAACCATCTGAGCTGACAGCATGTGTCCTAGAAACACCGGCCCTCAATTGTCAGCCTGTGGCTGCCGTGGGAAACGCTCACCCAGAGGTTTGAAGCTTGCTGCCTCCACAAGTATGTCAAGAACACGTTAGATCATCTTATGAATCTAGCAAGTGTGCTGACAACAAGAAAAACTGCTGAGCATTACCAGCCCTATTCTCTTTAACAAAAGTGTATTTATACAGCTCAGGTGCAGCATGCAAAGCAGAGACTTTGTTACCTTGCATGTTAGGGATCTTGTGCAGGGTTTTCGAGATGTCACGTCTATAACGCCACAGTGGATATCTGGATTAAACTCACGTTCTGATGGGAGAGAAAAGGGGAAGGAGAAACATATTTGTTACCTTCATAATTTGGGACACGTTGTGTTATGTAAAACATTAACATTACATAATCATTGTCCCTTTAAGCCAATGTATGGGACATTTTGTAAACTGCTTCAAGCTGCTGACAACATAGAAGTTTGCTAGTTACACCCTTTGAAAGGCAATAAAACAGGAAATTAATGGGAGGTATCACTTGGTCTAATAGATTAAAGCATTTAAATCTGTATGAGACTTTAAACGAGCCCCCCCGAAGAAAAATAAATAAATAAAAATAGAAAACCACCCTCCAGCTGACCTGTGACTTTCTTGTTAACGTGACGTCTGCTACTCGCACTGCTGCTGTCCTGCTTCTTCTCTGAGAGAACAGTGAGGTGGCCCTTGCCATTGGGAATCTGACCTGGGGCCAGTAATGGAGGCTTTGGTATGGAGGGACAGTTAAGGCCTGCTTTTAGGGCTGATGAGGAGGTCGTGATGGCGGTAGTGTTGGAGCTCACAGTGGTGCTAGAGGAGGATGTAGAGGAGGATGAGGTTGTGGCGGGGGCAGATGGAGCTTGAGCGGTCTTAGCTGGCGTTTCCGGCTTCAGATGCATCTTATCCACCTTGACAGCTGGAAGGCTGGAAGAGAAGATGACAGAGATGAAGGCGGCAGCGAGGAGGAAGCTGAGAGTTAGACACTGACCCAATGCATAGCGTATGGTAAGAGACAGATGTGGACATATGGATGGCCCTGTGAGGACAATCACGACTAACATGATCCACTATGTATCAAACACCTTTAAAAGAAGAAAAAGGTCAAAATCAATACTCGCAAATAAATGTCTGAATCAGATTTCTACCGAGAAACTATTAGTGAAGCAAATAGCTGTGACTGCCAATTTAAACCAGCAATAAGCAATATTAACTTCTTTTTTTAACTACTAGTATTACTGCAACAACTATAGCAAGAAGTCTCTATTTCAAAGATTTTTTTAAAATCGGACTTAAGTATTTATGCCAGGAATGTGTCTGTAACAACCCTGCACCAGTGCAGAGTGCACTTACATCTTTTCTGGCTGGTTCATCCTGAAGGGGGCAAAGGGGGGTCTTCGCTGAACGCCTGGCAGCTTCTCTTTGGCTGGTTTGACGAGTTTGGGATTGGAGGACGACGATGAAGAGGAGGATAAGCTTGAGCTAGCAGCGGGAGGTCGACCAAGGATGCCTCCTGTAGCCACTGCAGCTACGGACACCGAGCCCACCCCGGACCCAATCCCACTGCTCCGGTTCCTGGCAGACGCAGTAAATGGCGAGGTGGACGCTGGCTTGCTAGCCGAACTGTGTCTTCTCTCTAAAACGATAACACACACCAGACAGGCATTAAAACATAACAGTTAACACTCTAATTATAATCCAACACTACTATAGGACTAAACACAGTTGTCACTCATAAAAAAAGAGAAATGGAAACATTCAAAATCTCCCTCTAACAACTGTGAGCAGCTGAACAGCTAATAAGCAGTATTGGTGATTCATGCGCTGCATCTTGAAATAGAACCGACCAACAGGTCAAGAGCTTTCTTTCTTGCCTGAGCTTCTTATAACTGCTGCTGTGCAAACTGATGAAAGGCAGTAAGACAGCAGAAAAGGTTAGAGTGATGCTTAGTTGTGGATGGACAGACAAAAATAGAACATTTAGTGGGGGGGGGATGCTCATCTTAAATCCAAAACTAGCTGTCTTTAAGCACACTGCTTTCCAAAATGAACAAACCCTGTGTGAACACAACTCACACCAATAACACATTTACACAAGACAATTAGAGATCTACTTTCAAAGAAGCCTCTCATCACATCCTATTTTTAGTAACAGCGTACAACAAAAGCTGCTGTCCCAGTGTCACCACTACACAAGCACTCCATAGTTTAAGGTTCATTAGCTGCCACTGCATAAACAAACAGAAAATGCTAGACAAAAACATCATGAAGGATTTTTGTTTTTAATTCAGAAATGACTGGAAGCATGAAGCGGAGAGATTTGAATCTCGGCAGAAGCAGCAGCTCTCTAACAGAAATAGTGGGCGCTGTGGGTGACACAGACTGACATACACTCCTGCTGCTCTGCTTACACGTAGAGAAAGAGAGACTGACAGACGTGAGCGTGGGTGTCATACGCCCTGCCTCGATCACGCTCAATCCGGGGAGCTCCCTCACCTAAACCCAACTGAGAATTTTTAGCAGTGAGGAAACATCTGACATGGAGAGAATCTCCTGCTGTAAGCTCCATGTGAGCAAAAGCAACTGTAGGCAGCTGAAGGACAGAGAGAGAAACAAGACAAAGGCGACTAATGAGAATTTCAGAAGAGAGACAGCAAACAAACATTTGACTCAACACTCACAATCAGCTCTGAGCAGCAGCAAAGAAAGACAGGACAGAAAATAAACTAAAAAAAAAAAAGAAAGAAAGAAAGAAAATAAGGCACCTCCATGAAAGAGGTTTTGGCCAAAGGAAAATCATCAGGAATATAGAAAAAAATCTAGATTCTGCCCTTGACTAATCATGGTTATGTGTGCAGTCACCCCTCAAGGGTCTTTTGATTTAGTCCCATTTTGTGTGATGCTAGTTACCACATGGTAAAGCTGGGGAGTGGGTCGTGGGACAAAACTCAATGTCATCAGGTAACAACAAACAGGCTAAGTGATGCAAAAAAGTGGAGCAGACAGACAGACGACTGCTGAAAAAACATACTACTCCCATTTGCCTTCAGCTATATTTCTCACGAACACACACATAAGCCTTAACTTCTGCTTTCTGACTAAAAAAATGCTTTTAAGAGTGCCCTCTCCACACCTTGGGGCCTCTTCCTACACACCCATTCAACCTACACTCCAGATATTTTTTCCCTCCCACTTCTAAGAAGCCAAACAACCCAAAAGCTTTTCTTTCACAGCCTCCCTCCCACTTTCTCTCACTGTCTTGTCCTGTCCAGGTCAACAGCGAACCTCTGCACACAAACTCACACCAAGAAACCCAAGTGAGACACTTGTGCTCCGTCTACAAAACAACAACAAATTAAAGCCAACAGCAAAAGCAATGGTAGTTATAAGTGATGTAGGGGAGGAAAAAAGGACAGACAGACACAAGACATAGGAGGAGCCTTAATATCGTGTTTCATATTAAACAGCTGGCTCAGTGGCATGGGGGAATCCCAGCCTGCAGCAGTGAAAGAAAGAAAATCAAAAAAACGTGATGGCCTTACTACAAACTCCACACCCAAACAAAGACAAAGCATAACCTATTTAAAACAAATTTTAAAAATTGGTAAAAATAAATACCTCAAGTTAACAACGAACTCAAATCCACCGTTGTTAGACAAGTTCATAAAGTAATGCATAAAACGCCAGGCAAAGTAGCAGCTTCCCGTTCTGTGGCGAGTGTCACCCCTGCTGGGTTCAACCTCAGCCGAGAAGCACAGACACCTAACGGGAGACAGATGGGCTCAAAGAAGCACGCTAATATCATATTGAGACCATTTCAATGGTGCTGAGATGAGTGCCTTTTCCCTGTGTTAACGCCGCACGGGGTCCTCCCATAATGACATCACAGAGAGGACATGGGGTAAAACACAGCGAGAGCACTGCTGCTCTGTACGGCCACACACTACCGTGGCTACAGAGTTTCACTTAGATTTACACTGCGTGGTTAAAGCTGATGCAATGAGTTCATCAAGAGAAACATTGTTTTTTAAAATAATTTTGATATTTCATGGTTTAAAAGCTTTTTTTTTTTTTTTAAATCCCCTTCTTTGCATCCAGCAGCTCAAATCTGAAGTACTGTGATGAGGAATCTTTGGGTTTAGCTACACCTCCAGAACTTAAAGATGTTGCAAAAGACAAAAAGAGATGTGTAAATTAATTACAATAAACACACTACAGGCACACAAAGAATCATCAGCAAACAGCTGAAGAAACAAATATCAAGAAACATAATGAAATACTTGTAAATCTTTGGGTGCTTCTACACCATGGATCAAGCAGAGTACAGTCTGCATTACCAGTGTGACCCTGTATATAGAGTAAAGCCAAATGTTCTGATGATGACTGTTTTACTTTACACCATCCAGTGTTTAGCTACAGTTCCTTCAAACCCCCCCGACACCTCATAATAGAAGCTGTATTTCAGACACACCCGTATATCTATACTGTTTAACAATGATGGAGAAGTCTCTGAGTGACGTTCACACAGCTCCAAGGACAGTTTTACCCTAGAAGCCACGTGCTGCTATACCTCCCTCTTGTGGTTGACCTTGATAAGTGTAATTAGTGCTGCACTTCAGAGAACACTGGGCACTTGCAGGTATTTAGTGGCTATAAAAAAATATTAAAATTCTCACATTAAAGGAGAATTCCTACACAACAAGACAAAAGAGGTGCTATTCTATTTCTTATTGTTTCAGGAAGTGAGTTAAAGTGAGAACAGACAGCTTACTTCTTTCTGTAACTGTGGAAATTTGCAAACTTCAACAAAATCCAAGTTTATGACTTCTCTTTACTTTTATTCAGCACAGTATTCAAAGACAGCTTAAAAACCAAGCAGGTGAAATCAGTGCACTGAAATGTCCCCAGCTTAATTTCTTAATAGTACTAGAAATCTTATCTGAGCTTATCATATTGTAACTACTTTTATATTTCTCTTCTATGTACTGTGCTAAGTGCCCTCTTTATATTTTATACTTTAACTACTTTTATTATGTTTATAATGTTACTATTCTGCTTCTTGTCTTGCCTTGTTTTATTCTATTGCTGCTGGCATCTGTGAGCTACCAAACAAATTTCGTTGTATGACTACAATGACAATAAAAGTTTCTTTAATCTTTAAAACAACCCACTACTGAAAAGACTTGAGAGAGACCTAACACAGGAATTTTAAACACACAAACACTAAATAAATAGGTTACTGAGTGGAGTAGAAAACTGGGTGGGGGGTACTAGGAGCGTGTTAATCAAAGAAACATTACTCTTGATATAGGGTCCTAAACCCAAACTGCTTTGTTAATTCTTTGAGCATCTGAGAACTTATATCTAGGAAAACAAGCTCTGCACCCTAGCCACATGAAAAATAACTGAATATATAGATACATCAAGGGGCATGTGTGTTTGTGGGTGTGAGTGTATCACTTACCAAAGTGTGCTTGAAAGGCTTGTGGCTTGACCACCTGACCACAGTGGTTGCACATCACCAGGTAGAAGTCGTCCTGTGCGGGACACTGGCCAAATATGGACATGTCTGTAAACGGGAAGATACAAGCAGATGGGGCTCAACTCAAGGAGAATAAATAAAAGCGTGACCGATGCCACAGTTGGCAGCAGACAAAATACACACTGTTCAATGTGCAATCAAACATCATCCGCTTACTTTGCTTTATATTTAATGTGCATTTTTGGGGGGAGTGGGCCGAGGGGTAAATAGACAAATGCAGCAGACAAGAAAATATGTTATTGGTTGAGCCATGACAGCAGTTCTGAATCATTGCCCAAAACATACAGTAACATCCATAAATGTGGGAACAAGACCAGAATTTTCTGAACTGTCCTTTTCTACTCCATCGCAGCAGAAAAGGAAATTTAGCAATCACTCTGTCATAAATGTAAACAAGTTTAATTAAAGCGGTACAAAATAGTGCCTCACCCATTTAGGAATGGTAGGTATTCTTTTACATAACTCCTATATTTCACAGTCTCAAAGTTAAGTGGACAAGCTAACATAATTATAACATTTTCAAATTCTAATTAATACATTAAAGTCAATATCTGCTTTTCAGCCAGTCAATGAGGGAACCCATCTTGGTCAAAGTAGCCACAGTTGAGGTTCTTCAGGGCCTACATACTTTCCATGCTGAGTGTGTGTGCAGCAGCTTGTGTTCCACTAATCTACATTGAGGGCAGTGACCTGAAGAAACTGCTCTGTTTGGCCTTTCGGAGTCAGGGGGTCCTTTGTAGTCTCAATGTCCTCCAGTATAGACAGTAGGAGGCAGTACTGGTTTACTGACTGAGATAATAAAACAGCTGTACTGACTCCGAAACCCTGTGTAAACCTGCTTTTTCTGCACACAGGGAAGTGAAACTGATAAAGACTGAAGCAGGTGTGAATAAAATCTTATCAATATTCATTCCTAAATGACGCCTCGCTCTTTAGAACACTCAGGAAATGCTAATTTAACACTTGAAAACAACTCGCAGCCTGTTATCTTCCTAATTTTAAATGAAAGGACGGGGCAACAGGCCACACCTGGCCATGAAACTGCATATCAGTTAACTTCCCAATTTCTTTTGAACCTATGAAATAGATGAACTATGTAAAGCGCTGCTGTAGCAAGAGCCTACACTGTATTCTTGTTCAACAGCTTAGACAAAATCAATTTTTAACACAACCCACAATAGGAATTTTTATAAATTAACAAGCTCAGAAAAGCAGTTTGGCCAAGTAAAGTCCCCACATGCAACCCAGGAGTCATTTGTAAATAGAGATCATCCGTATTCACCACGGAGAACAAGTACTGGTGGTAAGCGCACCAGGTAAAGGGCCCGGCCAGCAATCAGAAGGTTTCCTTTCCCAGATGTAAACAAACTCCGGACTGGCTTCGAGCGTGCAACATTTCTGACTCAATAATTAGGAGATATCATAAAGGAACCAAGTTTAATAAGGTGAGTGCTTTCTATGTTGTTATTAAGAAACAAAGAAAGTCTGGCTTTTGGAGTGCCACACTCTGAGCTGCCGAGGGAAACTACCAAATATTCTGAGTTTGTAAAAGCTCCAAATGTCATTCTGAATCTTGCCCAGGTCGCAATGCTTGTTTGAGGTTTTCTCTGTCATTTAATTACCTTTTCCACCAGTCCAACAAAATACTTAACACAAAATGAAAAAAATCTTTTTTGTCATATTTGTTTCATAGAAATCTAAACATTTTTACTTTTCTTGAATATGTTTTTTTTAAAGATCTTTTACTGATCAATTGACAAAAGCAATTATGAAATTAACATATAAAGAATGAATTGTTTTTGCAGTCAGGGAGACTAAATCGAGTTATTTATGGTGTTCAAGATGTAAAATTTGGTTATCACCGTTGATCAGAAATGCTTAAAATCCAGCTCAACTAAACTAGTCACGTAGGTTACCACCTTGTGAAATCTGGTCCCTAAAGTAAGGTCATATTTCCATGAAGATGACAGTATAGGGTTAAAATTAAAATTCTGACGCACAACATCATGGATTTTGATGCATGTCTTCTTGGATACAACTGTAAAGGCAGGAATTTTCCTCTAGGGAATGCGCAAATATAAAGAAAATAAAAAGCATGAACGCAGAGGTGTCTTCAGCTCAAGCACCTCGACCCAATGACCAACCTCACACTTTAAAGCCACTCCAAGGCGAATCAGAGGAAAGTGCTGCTTCTCAGCAGAATGTGATCAAAATTTACCCTGGCGGAGAGAACCAGAAAGCACCTAATTAAGGAGGCTAATTAAGAGATTGCCTGGGGCGTTATGATGAGATGAGCAGAGGAGAGGATACAAGAGCAGAGAAGTGGAGCCCCTCTCAAATATGTACTCCGCCAGGACCGTCAAGGGTTCTCCAAACATCACTGGCCAAATCTTGAAGGGATGAGGGCCATTAAGCAAAGACCGTATAAAAGATGTACCTGGCAGATTCTCTCTCAAGGAGGTCAGAGGGAGTCATGTGTGGATGAATTGACAAGTCCAATGCTACTTGATGTTTGTCAATTGTCTGAAGCTATTTTGCCAAGTGTCTCCTTCAACAGCAATGGAGCAAAAAGACTTGCTTTCAAGTATCTGCTTGCTACAAAAAGAAAAGAAAATATCCTCACTTAATGGACAAAGGCATGTGAATTACAAGAGGTAAAATATGACATGGAGTATTTACTCGTTGCCAATTGCAAAAGGACAAGCCATGAAAGCAACAGCTAAATGCTAGCGTAGGCAACTTATGTTCAGTGCATCCATTCTAATTCTATTCTGTCTATTCCCAATTTGCTTATCCGAGTAGCAAATTGCTATTATAATGAGAGAGCAAACATATTTGCCTAATCAATAACTTCCTGTGTATTTTTCATTTAAACTGCCTTTCTCTCAAATCTTCTACTGAAACGGGACAGGAACTGCAGCATGCAACCACATTTCCTCACTGGATCAATAGCAAGGTCAAGCAAGACTCATTTCCAAACTGCTGCTGCAGTTCACGGAGTATTTTTCATTAGTATTTTTCTACTGGGATGCTCAACTATGAAAGTAGACATGCTATACCGCTTTGCTACTCCACGTTCAGTAGCCGTAGCACTAAATGGCCTTTACTGCTAAAACTGTCCGACTTCAAAAGTGGTCTAACGCCACTGTGTCTGCCCTGCTCTCAACCTCCGCTTTCTTTTTTCAAACATGAGGTGTAAAGGACAGAGAGAAAGAAAGTCAATCTAGACAACAAATAAGCAAAATGGTGAATCCAAGCCAAATTCTTTTTTAAAAAGAGCAAAACGGGAACAAAGTCGCAGTAAACGAACGGAGACGTTGTCTGAGGCCTCTGCGAGACAAAGAAGCAGTGAGCAAAGGACCTACGCTTGAAGGAGGAGCAGAGCACGAGGCAGGGGAAGAGAATGAGAGTCCAGTTAATTTCAGCATCCTCATCCGTGGCAGTGATGAACGATCTAGGTGCAATCGTAGCAGCTCTGGCTGCCGCTGAGTAGCGCGCATGCTGGCTGCATCTGACCTGTGGCTGACAGTGGCACTACATTTCCCAGCTTCCCCGACTGTGACAGTGGCACTGTAAAATTTATCAACAGTGTGACAGAATGATGAATTCATCAGTCATCCAGTGCCATACATTTTTACAATCTGTGTGTGTGCGTGTTATTCATCTGCGTGTGGTAGAATGGCAGTAACGCCACAGGAGGAATCTGGTGGTGAGTCATGGCAGAGCGATGTAGTCATCCACTTGTAATACCCCTACTAGACGCGTGCGCACACACACAGGCTTTCTATGAAGACAAACTTCTGCCACGAGCGGCATGTGTTGATGAGCCCTATGACACAAACACAGTCACTGACAGACGCCGCAACATGATAAAGACATGTTTCATGACAGCCAAATGTCAACTGACCTAGCATCCTTGAAATTCAGATGAGCATTCTGTCTCTGTCCTTTGTGCAGATTTTCTAAATGGTTGACAAATAAAAAGATAAAGTGTCTTAGTGGTGTCCTACGTCTCATGCAATCAAAAGCGCTTCACTGCACTTTGGCGCCGATTCTCCAAGTTTCATGAACTCTACACAGGACAGAAATCTTCCGATACATAATCTATCATTTTGTGTTTTGAGAGCAGCACCTATGTCCCGTAAGCATTCAACTCGGTTAAAGCTGGTGGCTAACCCAGCATACGACTTACTTCATTTTCATACTCAAACCATTCCCTTATATGTAAAACACATGTGAGCATCATAGTATCAAGCACACAAGACACTGTTGACCACACACACACAAAAAAGGCAGTATTAGATAAGTCCTCTGTGAAGCAGTCTACAATAAACCCTCTCCTTTATGCAACACATAAGGAGGAAAACCAAATAAAGTTGGATATACAATGATGGCACAAGTGTGGGACAAAGTAGTGTGCCAAAAAAGAAGAGAGGCTGAACCACCAATCTCCACACTCATTCAAAGTGTGACTTCAAAGTGCATTACTACTAAGACAGAGAGGCCTTAGGGCTGTCCCACTGTTAAACTCTCAAACACACAAGGGCTCTCTCAGGTTTTTTGAGCCCTTTATGCTCACACTGCATTTCTGCAAACACTCCCTGAGGGAATTACCCACAGTTCATAGTGTTGTGTCGTTAAACTGTGGGTTAAGGGGGAAAGCCTGAAAAGATAAAAAAAAAAAGGTAAATAAACAAAGCAAGCATGGAGCAAAAAAACACTAATGTGAACCAAATACTATATAACATGTTCATCACCTGTTCATACACTGTTCGTTTTTGTAGCTGCTTGTCAAAAGCAAGTGTATTAGTAGTTCTTCTCCTCATTGTAAAGCCATTGCCAAGAAGATGTTCAAACCATATAAACGGTCCTTAAGGTGAATTTATACTTCTATCTTAAATCTTCAATGTTGTGATGTAACCTACACTGTTTTCTGACGATCGCTTGCCGAAAAATGCAACTACACGTCCCTCTGATGCAGCCAACAACTACAGTGATCGTCCTGTTTACTACTGTCAAATCTTCCAATGCGTTTCTGGATACTTTTTCGCTCCAGTTTTTGAATTTATCAGTGACAGAATAATCATCATCCCCTCAAGCTAGAAAATTGCAGATTTTAGCAAATTCCTGGATGGAGACTGACAAAACTATTGGTATAGACGTGAGGAAATGTTCAAAGAAGAGGAAAAACTTGACGGACAAATATGTTTGACCCAGGGAGGGAAAAACGTCCGAGCTGTCTTATCCGTCACCATCATGGCACGCACCACAAATAAAACAACAGGGCACGGCCGCAAGGCAAATAACAACACATTACGTGCAGGCTCGAATGCTGGCAACAGCAAATGCCACTTACATAGGTTACGTCGATATGACTTTAAAAACAATGTCCATCCAATATGTAGATAAACGCTTTAACAACAACGATGAGAATGAGAACTAGTAAAATTTTACATTTGTGCCTTCACAATGTGAATCACTTAGGTCAGAAACCTGTTAAAATTCTTTGATGATTAAGCGCACCACAGTGAATGATTCATAGCTGGCCAGAAAATTATTGAAGGTGCCGACGTCTAAAGGAGCTTCTTGCGGTTTTTGCTTGATTAGCACCGTTTCCTTTTGACCAAAATTACACATGTAAAAACAATTTCAAAACACAGTTCGTTATTTTTAGTCCACATTTAGTTCTAAAAAGAAGCTTAAACAAAAGAATGCATTTTCATCTTGGAGGTCTACCAGCTGCAGCAACTGCCCCTTAACAACAAATGTATAAAATGCAAGAACAAACATGCCATCTCCATAGGTACGGTATATACTTTTAAGTAGACTGCCTAATTGATAAGTCAAGACAGTGCACAAAATTAGATCGGCATAACGCCTTTCATAGAACGAGCTAAACTCACAATCACAGCGGTGACAAAGTTAATTCATCACTTGATCTAATTGTGGCTCAAATGAGCAGGTTAGTCCTTAGCTCTTCTCGCTAGCAGACTCATCCTTATTTCAATCTTGAGGTCTGGTGTGTTATATATCAGCTTGGAAACTTAAGCATCACAGTAGTCTTAAGCTAAAAAAATGCAATTTTACCTTTATAACAATTTACCTTTGTGATGAAATTCATTCTAAATCAAGGCCTGCCAGCAGGCCCAATCAGCTAAAGCTAATCGAGGTGTTTTTCTAAAAATAAAACAGCGGTACAAACTGCTTTGAAACACCTCTCTCTAGCTCAAAGGCCAGGCAATGTGTGTGTTTTACATTTTGGGTTTTAGCAGCCCTCTGCCATGATTGTACATGGCCTTTAAGTCCTTCAAGAGTTTTATTAGCTAAACTATATTTTAGGCCTGGAATAACCACACCTACTAGAACAGTCCTATCAAGATTTTAATCAGTGTAGCCTGGATGATTGGGGGTTTTTTTTTCCTATTCAGGGTTTTTTTATTTTTCATACATACATAGCTAATGCATACTGGTTGGTGATTTAATAGGCCAATAAATGATATCTTTAAATTAAATATTTTGCAAAACATTTTAAGCATTTTCTTAATACACAGTAAAATTACTACCATTGGTTGACATCATATGTTGGTTGTTAAACTGAACGTAACTTATCATTTTAACTTAAATGTATTGTACAGAAAGTCCCACTTGCTGTTTTAACAGCAGTAGTTTAAGATTAATATGCTGGCTTTTGCTTTGAAAAATCACAGCTATGCTTATGGAGTAACTTTTTAACTCCTTTACACTTTGCATCTCTCTTAGCAACAAACATCAATGCTGTCTTAAGGTATGGGGAGAAATGTGAAACATGGAAGAAGTTTTGCAAGATGGAATAAATATGGATTCGAAACGAAGTCCTTTAAACACACCATCCCATAAAATATACATTATCACTATAGTCAGAAAGTCCAAGTTGCTAATCGTTAAGTTATTTTAGGTTCCCGTACAAATGTCACCACATGAATTACCGACACGTCTGATTATATCCGGGTGCGCTTGTTTTACTATATGTTTTGCAGAACGACGCGAGTAAAGTGTTTGAATCCATGTTAGCGTGAGTGAATGTATGTATGCGTGTTAACCCCCATAACCAAAATACACCTTTGGCCCTAGAGGGAAAAAAAAACACTCACCTTCTCTGCACAAACGCATGGCTTCTCGATTTTTCCCGAAGTCTTTAAAACTTTCCTCCGATTCAGCACCTAAAAAATGAGGCGATCCGAAACATACAAATGAATAGTTGCACTTGCTTCCCTGCCCGTGCTGTTGCTACCAGTAGCGTTTCTTCATATTCAACCGAAAACTGCATGCACTCGGCCAAAAAAAAAAAAAAGAAAAAAAAAAGAATAAAAAACCAA